>CAUYRH010090715.1:0-42077 GCA_963574655.1 Perodicticus potto
GTACTCACAGTTTGATATCTCGTTTTTCTTCACTTATCAATATATCAGGGAGGCTCGGCGCCTATGGCTCAACGGACTAAGGCGCCAGCCATGTACACCTGAGCTGGAGGGTTCAAATCCAGCCCGGGCCCACCAAACAATCGTGGCTGCAAACAAAAAATGGCTGGGCGTTGTGGTGGGCGCCTGCAGTCCCAGCTACTTGGGAGGCAGAGGCAGGAGACTCGCTTGTACCCAGGAATTGGAGGTTGCTGTGAGCTGTGACGCCACAGCACTCTATCCAGGGTGACAGCTTGAGGCTCTGTCTCAAAAAAAAAAAAAAAAAAAAACAATATATCAGGGAGATCTTTTCTAATAATGCGCAGAGCATATTCTCATTCTTTTACATAGTATTCCTCTCTGTGGATGTACTGATTCATTTAACCAGTTCTCAGTGGAGAGAACTGGTTAAATCTTTGCTATTACAAATGAAGCTTCTTTTAATAACTACACACAAACAGATACTTCTCAACTTATGATGAGGTTACATCGTAATAAGCCCATTATAAGCCAAAATATTGTAAGTTCAAAGTGCACTTACTATCCCAAGTGAAAAACTGTAAGTCAAACCTTCATAAGTCAGAGACTATCTGTATGTCATTCACATGTGTAAATACCATATTCTCAATGATAGAGTTACAGTAATTTAGTGACTTTGAATGGGGTGTCCTACAAAGAAAAGTATAGGTTAAAGGATTCTAACCCTGGCATTTCATTATTTTCTGATTTGGATGTTCAGTGGGTCATGTTGTAGCCCAAAAAACTGGAGATAGCCTGATAAATGTGCCTAATAATAGCAGATATTATTTCCTACCCCACTACTTGTACTATAAATAGACTTAACTTAGAAAACCCTGGATTTTGCTTCTCATTTGGTTTCACCAGAGTTGTCTGGTTTCAAAAGTTGTTTATTTCTTAAGAGGTCATTGGTAGCATTTGCTGTCACTGAGCCTGGGCAACGCCTTACTCTTCTAGTATTCATTCTTTGTGGGATGGCCTCTGGCCTACTGTGAAATGCTACTGTCTCAAATGCTACTGTCATCTTGTTTTGTAGACGGGCTCATCTACGCTTATGCCTAGAGAAGTTGAAGGGGCTGGTGCCACTTGGGCCGGAATCAAGTCGACACACTACGTTGAGTTTATTAACAAAAGCCAAATTGCACATAAAGGTAAGTGTATCCTTGGGATGCCTCTTTATTTTTACCTGTCCAGTAGGGGTTTGTCTGTTGTTATAAGGAAAAATATGTGTCTGTAGACAGTCCTCTCCTCTGAACTCCTCCAACATGGTTTGAATATATCACAGCCACCTCAAATGCAACATGTTCAGAACCCAACTGAATATTTCTCACCCTCATGCACCAGAAGTTAAATGGTCTGCTCAGCTCTCCATCAGTTGGACAAGCCAGAAACTCATTAGAGTCCTTGATAGTGATACATATATAAACCATCTTTAAGACCTAAATATTTCACAACGTGGTCTACTTCCATCTTCATCCCACCATCATCTACTGCATTGAAATCCTCAGAGGTCTCCCTACATCCCTCTAACCCACTCTAATCTGCTTACCATGCTTCCTAAGAACAGTCCTTCCAAAGCTCAAATCAACACTGTCAAATATCAACTATGACAAGTGCTAAGAGAGAGATATTTGAGATTCTTCTGTGGCTCAGGACACACCTGTCACTGGGCCTGTCCCAGGCTTTACCTGAGCGGGCCCTACCCTGCCTCTGCAGCATTGTCTTGCTCTGTTCCTCCCCTTCCTCTACCCTTTCTCTCAAGTCCTCCTACTCATCATGTTGTCTCATCACAGGACCTTTGTGCTTGCTGACCCCTCTGCTTAGTACATGTCCCCCTCGCTTCTCCATCTGGTTAGCTACTCATCCTTCACATCTCAGCACCAGCCTTGCTAGCTCTGAAAGGCCTTGGCTGACCTTCCTTAGTCCCCTCCTTCCTGTGATAGGTGGTCCTGTCATTGGGTATCTCTCTGTCTCTCAGCACTTGTCATGGTTGATATTTGACAGTGGTTTGCATGTACCTGGCTTGTCTCCATCACTAGACCATAGACTCCTCCAGAGAGGGCCCTGGATCTTAGCTCTCACCTTGTATCCCCAGCACAGAATTGGCCCTCTATATGCAGACTCCGTAGCAAAGAATAGGTGAGTTGTATTCAAACTCCTGAGAGCCACGGCCAAGCTCATTGTTCAGTATGTTTTTACAGTCATATCTTTGTTGAACAAATTTCACTTTAATTATGGTCGGTAACCTGCATACATGACAATTCTAGGAGAAAAAGAACTTCTATTTAAAGTGAAACAGCTACAGTTAAGTAATCTGCTTAATTATCTGAAGAATATGGGAAACTAGGGACCAGGTTAGTAAAAATGAGTAGTTTATAGAAATGTGCTTTCTAAGCTTTTCTGTTGGGCAAATTGGAATCAGGACTTCAAAAGGGACTTTTATTTCCTGCTAACAAACAGAAGTTAATTGATAATTGAGATTTAGCATGACACATAGAAGTGCTTATGTAATTGGGACATGTACTTGAATAAACATAATTTTAAATGGAAGTGTTTTTTAAATTCCCATCACGTGCAGTTTTCTAGTTCAGAGAGATTGGATGTTCAGGGGATCACTACAGACAAGGGACATCAGGTTGGGGGTTGAAGCCTGTAGTTGTTTTGATACCAAAATTAAAGGGTGGCAGGATGCCAGTGTGTCAGAGCTCACCCCCAGAATCCTTGTGACAGGACAAGCACCCACAGCGTTGGCAATGCTGAAGAAGTTAGACGAAGCCAGGAGTCACTGGCCAGTCAACTTCCTGGGCTGGAGAGAAGCAGCTTGGCAAGTGACACAGCTTGTCACAAAATGGCTTCTGAGGAAATCTGGCAGATTTCACTGCAAGAAGGAAAGACGCAGGGTCATAGCAATTTAGAAATCTCGCTGTGGGCTTCAATGACTACCCCCTTTGACTTGCAGAAACTTGAAGATTGTGACAGAAAAGCCGTTCACCAAATAGACCAGCTTCAGCGAGAGCAGCGACACCTGAAAAGGCAGCTGGAGAAGCTGGGCATTGAGAGGATCCGGATGGACAGCATCGGCTCCGCCGTGTCCTCAGAGCGCTCCGACTCAGACAGGGGTGAGCCCCTCTCTCCTCCCTGCCTCCCTGTCCTCTCCCACCTGTGCTGTTCACGGGTGGCAAAGCACAGCGGGAACTAAGAACTTGCTTGTGATTTAGAGAAGTTAAGCAGTGTGACCTCCAGTAATAAGTTCCTCTGCCCTGCTCGCGGTTAGACGACAGGGTCCACAGAAGGGTTTCACTGGGGTCAGTTTGATTTTCAGCCTGGGTCTTCTGTGGAATGTCTCCATCAATGTCTGTCTCTCTGGTCCTCCTGCAGAAGAAATCGATGTGGATGTTGACGTGGAGAGCACAGACTATCTCGCGGGGGACCTGGACTGGAGCAGCAGCAGTGTGAGCGATTCTGATGAGCGGGGCAGCATGCAGAGCCTCGGCAGTGACGAGGGCTACTCCAGCGCCAGCATCAAGAGGATAAAGCTGCAGGACAGTCGCAAGGCGTGTCTTAGCCTCTGAGAGAGTGGTGGCTGCAGCTCTTCCCGGAAGTTCTCCCTGTCGGATCTGATTAGGTAGTGTATTGGACCTGCCCGCCACGCCCTTGCACGCAGACTCCAGTGTACCACCTTTACCAAAATCACCTTTGTAACCGTTTCCAAGGAAGTGCTTAGGAGTGTGGGTTTCTGATTACATCCACTAGCTTCTCTCTTTCTCTCCATAAAAATTCGTCTCTGAGAGACTGTACATTCCAATCAATTTGAAGGACCCAAGGATGCTTAGGCCGAATAAGTGATTTTCCCATCTCAGCAGTTCCCTCTTCTTTACTGCCCTCTATCCTCCACCAGACCTTTCTTACCGTTTTCTGGCTTACCATGTTACTTGCCTAGGAGGAATGTCCAAGTGTGTCTTGTGCTTAGGAAACTGAAGGAAGCAAACTTCTAAGATTGAGATCCTGATCTCAGAACTCCAAAGTAAGCTTTGAACGCGGCATTTAAGAGCACTTAACCATGGACCTCACCCCCAGTGAGGTAGTCAGGAATACCTCTAGAAAACACACCCTTCCCACACAGCCCATGTGGACGGGAGCAGTATTTCTCACTTTAAAACGGACACCTTGATAGCGAGCATGTCTTTGGGGGTTGCACAGCTTACAAAAGTTCCAAATTGTTTGTTCTCACAAACAAAACGGTACAATCTATTTTTGTGCGATATTCTTGGGACCTTGCTGTGTACCGCTATCTCAAGGCACATTTTCCCCTCAAAGTTTGTTAATGCTACTTGTCTCTGGAACATTTTTTTTTCCTACCTCAGAGATAAATGAGATCTCCATTTCCCACTTAACACAAAGTGATTATGCCTCTTTTTTTTTTTTTCCAAATAAGTGACATTTGGTCCAATTCTAATCTATTTTCCTATTTAACTTTCAGCAATAACTGAGCTTTGGCACTAGCTGAGCTAGTGGCCATCATCAGTGAAAGAAAAAGTCCACATTTCTACTCTCTCTGTTGCAGGTGAACAGGAGGGGATGGTACAGTGTTACTAGGATTCCTCTCCTTAGTGATTATTTTTGGACACACCCGGAAACTTCTTTATGGAGATTTTTGGGTTGATAGTTTAAAAGGCTTATTCTTCTTTTTAGTTATTATTTTTCCCTTAAGTGGTCTCCCACTTTGTAGCATTTTTATTTAAGCTAAAACAGAGCACATGTATATGTACATAAGACACATGAAATCTATAAATACTATTTATTCATTTTATATAAACTAATGTAATGGAAAATAAATTCTTATGACTTTGTGCTTTTATAGATGTTCTAGAAACTTTGTATGTAGGTATCTACAAAATTGGTTCATTTCCCCTCAATATTTTTGCATTCATATTTTTGAGGTCTTGATGTTTTCAGCCTCTGGCGAATCTTTTTCATTGAATTCGAACCATTTGTAAAACCTGTGATGCTGAAGCAGAGTGTGTCACAAAGTGATGAGAACATTCCTAAAATCCACAGATGCACTGCGACCTAAGGGCTCAACGGCTGACTCGGCAGCGGGCAGCCACCCCACTCCCCTGTTGGCCTGCGGTCACTAGCATACCACAGCCTCGCAGCTCACCCCAGCGCCTGCACCTTGCACACAGCTAACATCAAAGTTCAAACGCACTCTACACAGGAGCTCGTCCTACACACGAAGAGCGATCTCAACAAAGCAAGATTACTTTTGTGGGTTTTTTAAAAATGATTCTTCAATGTATTAAAAATGTTTTCATTGGAAGTAGTGGATTCCAAAATGATTCCAAAGTCATCTGTAATTCTTCTGTTTTTGTTTTGTTCTGTTGTTTTCTTCATTTCAGCTTTGGGTGGGGGGAGGGGCAGGTGATACAAAGGATTTTTTTTTTTTTAATTGTTGGAATCTTTTCCAATAACCAGCTGAAGATTTGCACTGAAATACAATTTGTATGCCTTTTGCATTTTTAAAGCCTGCTTCCTGAATTTAAGCAAAGTGATAGTGTTCAAAGAGCCAGCTCAGCCTGTAACATGTTTGAAAAAGATGTATCTGCACTTTGAGGTCCCTTTCGAATGCCATTCGCTAGACCTCTCAAGCATTTTATTTCATTGCTACATCCAAGCGCCTCACAAGTCCACGATGCTGGATGCTGGATGGCATCAAAAACTCAAGACTTTGGAAAAAGCTTGTGGGCTTGCATTGGGGGTGGGAAGGGAACAAAATATGTGTACTTCTTTAATTTGGATATAAAGCATCTGAGAGATGCTGTTATTTTCTGTGTTTTAATTGTTGTGCCTTTGAGTTAAACTGCATTTTTGTCTTTTGGTTGAAATATGAGATGTACTGTCCCAATATAAAACAGTAATTATTTGACCTTTGCACTGTTTGTCTGGTCCTTTTCAATTTGATAGCATATAAATGTGGAACTTGATAGATCTCTATATTTTTAATGCGCTTGTGATAAACTGACACCAGGGTTAGACATAACTTTCAGAGCTGGAGGTAGACCAAGTCAGCATGCTAGACAGGCTTCTTTCTAACCAAAACTGTAACCTTCAGGACCAGCAAACTCAGCCCAAGGCAGCTAATCCCCTTCCTCATGTGGCTGATCGGCAGCCCTGATTCGCCAATCTGTCCTCTCTCATTCACTGATCCACCAGCGTGACTGCTAAGAGCTATAGGGTCTTTGTGGTTGTTTTGTCTTTTTAAGCAAAATGGAAACCTTTCTATAAGGGTTGTTGGGGGGAGGGGATGGGAAAACATATAAACCCCAGCCTTTAAGACTTTGACAATTGTACGTAAATATAGATGTGTATAAATATAGGCACATGAATATTTTTATGTGAAAGTTGATTTTAAAAAGCTAAAAAGAAATCTAAACTGCACTCTTATTGATACCGTCATAATGCAAGTGGGAAAATAAGAGCAGGTAGTCCAGTTTAATTTCATGCATTGAGAAAATATATGTGTGTGCTTCTGTTAACATCCCTGAAAACACAGCTTTCCACCCCCTTGTTGGCTTTGAATGATGAGCTGAGCACCCCGGGTGTTTTATTTGGGGTTTTTTTGCTAAGCAGAGATCTTGAATTCTTTAAGGTGCTGAGCAACTGCTGGCTCCTTTCTCTAGTCAAGAGCTAATGCTAGGTTAGTGATTCAAAGAGCATCACATTTGTTAGCTGGACCTAGATTCTCCCTCTCAACCCAAAACAAAAATAATGTGAGTCAATTCAGAATTGAGCATTAAGCAGGCCCTGACCCTGCAATCAAAGCTTGAGTCTTTTTTGTTTTGTTTTGTTTTGTTTTGTTTGAGGTGGGCATTTTCATTTAACCTCTACTTTTTCCAAAGCGGAAAAACAAAGGGTCCTTATCTGTGTTTCCTCCAGGTCTCTATCTCCACCCCTAAAATAGTCAAGAACAAATCCTGGGGTGTGAGAAAAAAGTATAAACTAGGTAGTATTGTGATGCTCAAAATAACCGTCTGGCAATATCTCGGGGCTGATAATGGATTTTTGTGGACTTTTTCCTTCTTGCCTCTTTTCCATCCTTCAAAGAGAACTTATTTTTGAAAAGTGTATATATGTAAGTGTGTGTGTGTATGTGTGTGTGCGTTTGTGTATATGTATACAAGTATATATGTACATACACGCACACACATTATTATTAAGGCTTCTATACCATACTGTACAGGCAAGAATACCACTGTCTTCCTGCTTTCTAATCTACTTATTTCCCCAAATCTTGGTCCTTTCTGTTTCTGTTTCCCCAAGTTTCTTTGTCTGTCCCTCTTTACCTTCCCTGTGTGTTGAACACCCCACCATTAAAAGGCTAAAGGCGATTTCCTGCATGTCAATCTATTGTTTTTCTATGTCTGACTGATGCCGCATGTTTAGGTAGCTGGCTACTCCTGATTTTAAGATGCTTCCTGAGAGAAGACAACTCAAAGATGAGGTGGTTTTTCTTATCCTACGTATCAGATCTCTGTAAACTGTAGGAAGTTTTCTTTTCAAAGATACTGGGTTAAGGGGTAGGGTGCAAGATGTGATTGATCATGATTCTTTCATTATCAATATTTATTACATGGATGATTTTCTTGTATTCTGAAAGAAGAAATAATTGGCACTGCTAGATTGAGCTATTGAATGGCTGAAGAAATGGAGTATCTTTGTCTTCTCTCAAAATCATAAAACAAGAATTAGTAACACAACCAATTCTAAGATTTATCCAGATTTTAAATTTTGGTTTTTTATTCTATCTTGGGGTGGTAGTGGGCTGAGGGGTGATTCTTCATTTTAGCTTTCACCTGAGAACCAAACTTGCCTTTACCGCTTGTCCCTAGAATTGGTGCTCTTGGAACGTTGCTGTTAGCCATCAGTTTGGGGGGGCCATCTTCCTAATAGTAAACACAGCCTAAACAGGGGAGCAGCAGATGAAAGAGTGTGAAATTCTGTTTTCAGATGTCTATTTCTTTATGTAAATAATGACGCCAATGTAAATCCTGTGTCAAGACCATAGAGAATGGTGCTTTTTACTACAGTTAGCACATGCATTTTTAGAAACTACTATATGTTTTAGAGAATCTTTGCTGTGTATATGTAAACTTCTGTATTGTTCAACTGTTAACAAATAATAAATTATTTCATTATTAAAGAAATTTTGGTCTTCATGATGTTTATACCCAGTTTACATTTCGTGGTTTTTCTTATAGGACTAAGGTAATAAAATAGTTTTTTTGTTTGTTTTGTTTTGTTTTGTTTTTTACAGTTTTTGGCCAGGGCTGGGTTTGAACCCGCCACCTCCGTCATATGGGGCCAGTGCCCTACTCCATTGAGCCACAAGCTGCCCTTCTTTTTCTTTTCTTTTTTTTTTTTTTTTTGAGACAGAGCCTCAAGCTGTCACCCTGGATAGAGTGCTGTGGCGTCACACCTCACAGCAACTTCCAATTCCTGGGCTCAAGCGAGTCTCCTGCCTCTGTCTCCCAAGTAGCTGGGACCACAGGCGCCCGCCACAACTCCCGGCCATTTTTTGGTTGCAGCCGTCGTTGTTGTTTGGCGGCCCGGGCTGGATTCGAACCCGCCAGCTCAGGTGTACGTGGCTGGTGCCTTAGCCCGTTGAGCCACAGGCACCGAGCCTCTTTTTTTATTTTTTGAGACAGAGTCTTGCCCTGTCACCTGAGCTAGAATGCAGTGTTGTCATCCATCATAGCTCACTGCAAATTCAAATCCTGGGTTCAAGTGATCCTCCTGCCTTAGCATCCTGAGGACCAGGGACTACAGTCAAGGACCACGCCCAGTTAATTTTTCTTTTCTTTTTTCTTTTTTCTTTTTTTTTTTTAGAGACAGAATCTCACCTTATCGCCCTCGGTAGAGTGCCATGGTGTCACAGCTCACAGCAACCTGCAACTCAGGGACTTTGACGATTCTCTTACCTCAGCCTCCTGAGTAGCTGGGACTACAGACACCTGCCACAACGCCCAGCTATTTTTTCGTTGCAGTTTGGCCAGGGCGAGTTTGAACCCGCCACTCTTGGCATATGGGACCGGTGCCCTGCCCACTGAGCCACAGGCGCTGCCCACCTGGCCATTTTTTTTCAAGGCAGCATCTTACTCTGTTGCTCTAGGTAGCGTGCCATGGGACCTTAGCTCACAGCAACCTCAAACTCTTGGGCTCAAGTGATCCTCTTGCCTCAGCCTCCTGAGTAGCTGGGACTACATGCATCACCACAATGCCTGGCTAGTTTTTCTATTTTTAGGAGAGACAGGGTCTTGCTTTTGCTCAGGCAGGTCTCAAACTCCTGAGCTCCACCCACTTTGGCCTCCCAGAATGCTAGGGTTATAAGCATGAGCCACAGCACCCGGCCCCTTTTCTCTTAATTTCATGAAAAATTCTCTAGCAAAAAGTTTTCAGCCTTTAACTTCTATAATAAGAACTTTGACTGTGTGGCTCCAGTTGAGCCCATTTGTTCATCAGATTAGCCCCCCTCCCCCACCCCGTCCCATCCCCTCCCCTGCTGAGTCCACCTGTCTGCACGTTTCGCCCACTCATTTGCTCACTCTCAGCGGACTCGCCCTTCATCAGGGAGACTCTGATGATGCAGGCCAAGTGCTTGGGTTACAGCCACTACCAAAACTTTCCTTCCTGTCGTTTGACTAACCCATAGTCTGGTGGAAAAGATATGAGCGCAATTTAATGCAAAGCAGTTCGTTGTGGAATAAAGTTGTAAAGTGAAAAATCACAGAGCTGGTGCATTTGAGCTGGGCCCTGGAGGAAAAGTGAGTTTGCTGGGAGGAAACATTGCCAGAAAAGAAAACATCTCGCACAATGAGCCAGGTGTTCAGGACAGGGACCAGCTCTGGGGCTAAGGTGTGGCCCAGAGGCTGGGACGTGGGTGTGCCAGGGACACATGGGGGAAAGACTCCTGAGTTGCACCACTCACTGAGAGGAGAGAGGCACACCTGGGTTAGGATGTAGGTCTTTTATGTGTTACCCTGGTGGTTAATTTACATTTACCTATTCCGTAAGCAAACATGGACTGAGGGCCTGCTTTGTGTCAGGCTCTGTCTCAGAGGTGAGGACACACCAATGAGTGAAACACACAGAAAGTGCTGCCCTCTTGGTTTGGTTCTTCCTCTGGAGTGTGAGTGTGAGCTGAGTGCTCACACAACGCATCCTCCTTTGTTCCCACTCCCCCAGGACAGCGCTGGTTTAGAGATGAGAGGAAGGAAAAAGGTATCTTTCTCTGTGACTAGCGACTTTTTATTCTAAAGGCCACGTATGATTTTTGAAAATTTTTTCTGATGCCCTAGAAGGTAAATGTAATGGCATTCACTCTGCAGGTCTAATAAAAAAGGAACTTTCTGGTCTTTCCACTTAGGAAAAGTGGCCTGGATCATCTGCTTTCTCCAAAAAGTAGGGGCCCGTGTTTACTGTGGTTAAGGAGAGGAAGCTTTGAACTGTAGATAATTATACAGATGGCTTTCGCATAAAGATAGCCTCCCCCTCACAATGACAAATCTTATTTCCAAAGTTTTCCGGCTTTGTACACAGTAGCCCCATAAAAAAGTGTCTTTTGTTATGCTGCATGGGCCAAATGATAATATCAGTTAGCTCACATTGACTAAGAGCTTCCTAAGTGCGGGGGGTGCCCTCCTGGAGGGCCTTGGTTACTCTCCCTGCTAGGAGGTGACCACTATCATTATCCCCCTCTAACAGATGAGGAACTGAGAGAGAGAGATAGAGGTCTACAGAGCTGGTGAGGAGTGGGACCAGGAACCTCAGCAGTGTGACTCAAGCCCCACACTCCCTTGCCTCGATTCTTAGAAAAGCTAAGTTGCTTTGTCGTCAGTTTTCCATATATAGCATCTTTTCCTTTTTAAGTCTTTGAACAAGGCTATTTTCTATGGATGGGGTCTTAGATTCCAGAGAGTGGAGCAGAAAATGGGAATCCCATAAGACTATTACTGCTATTGCTTCCCATAATTTTTTTTTTTTTTTTTTTGAGACAGAGCCTCAAGCTATTGCCCTCGGTAGAGTGCCATGGCGTCACAGCTCACAGCAACCTCCAACTCCTGGGTTTAAGTTATTCTCTTGCCTCTGCCTCCTGAGTAGCTGAGACTACAGGAGCCCACCACAATGCCCTGCTATTTTTTGGTTACAGTTGTCATTGTTTGGCAGGCCTAGGCCGGATTCGAACCCTCCAGCTTTGGTGTATGTGACTGGCACCTTAGCTGCTTGAGCTACAGGTGTAACCCAACCTCCCATAATCTTAAACTTCCCTCTGTGCCTCTTGTGAAGAAGAATCCCCCACTGTCACCCTACTGCTGATCCTCTGGGGGTCTGTTGGCAGCAAGTCAGCGTGCCTTTAGAGACAGTCTTTCTATACTATAGCTTTTTGGTTTGGGGCCCTGTAGTATCACTCATTTGCCCAAACAGGATTTACTGCACACACCTTCCACTTAGGCTTGGGGTCCCCATTATCTAGTGCCACTTTGATCCACCTCTTAGCTGTCACTATGACCTAGATGAGGAGCACACACACCAAGGCTCTGTGCTACAGACCCATTGCCCCCGGGGACCTTCCCATCAACAAAGGACATTCAGCTTCCAATGGCTGAAGGTCCCACAGGCAAAGTCTCCACAGAAAGTCTTTAGGGTCCAGCCCAAATTGGGTGGCAGGTGAGCTGTCTGCCCACTTTGTTTCATGCAGGAGTCAGAGTCATTGCATCTTGGGGCACCCTCATGGAGACTTGGTACGATAGAGGAGGAGGCTGATGACTGCTGGCCAGGGGTGAACAAGTTGCCCAGAGGAAAAAGAAGCTTTATGCTGGGACAGAGTGACTAACCCCTTTCAGGCAGACAGAAGGGCAGGCTCTAACTGGCTGGAGCTTCCGGGAGCTTCCTCCATTGTGGGTGAAGGCAACATGTCTGGGAAGATAGATTCAGAATTCAGTAGGATGGCTGTGCCATCTGATCTAAAGGGATGGTTGGGCCGTCCAATCTAAAAGGATGGACAAAACAAGAGCCAGCACAGAGCAAAGGGTATGTGTGCACCCAAGGCCAAGTCAGAGCTGGGACTGGAGCTGGAGAGGCACACTGAGGCCCTGCAGGAAAAGGGAAGGGCCTTTTATCAGATGCTCTTGACCTCATCTGCAGACAGAGGCAGGGAGCCTATGTCAGAGACATGTCTGCCTTCAAGGAAACCCATGGGCCTGGGAGAGAAAGCACTGGGGAAGGCCCAAGGGCCAGGGGAAAGGGAGAAAGGCACTGGCCATGTCGATCCTGTTGGCCATCACAATGGCCAGGCTGGGTAACTTATGGAGGCATCCCCCAACCCTACACAGGACCCAACAGGCATGAGAGACCCAGCATGTGAGGAGGAGTTCATTTAGTTAAAAACAGGACATCTAACAAGCTCTTATATTGCCTTGGTGATGTTCTGATCCCCCAGAAGGTAGAAAATGCTGTCATTGTGAAGCCGTGGAGCTAATTCTGACCAGCAGAAAGGACTGGGCTGGCCAAGTGGAATGTGAGAAGCCCATGTCCTTTAGATACCCTGAAGGTGGTCCTGAGTGGTGCTCAGGTGCACAGGCCCACGTCCGATGGAATTAAGGGGCAATGCCAGCTCCACGCTTCACACTCTGGGTGACCAGGGCAAGAGTCTTGAGCTCTATTTTCCTGATCTGTAGACTGAGGCTAATTATAGTCCATACTTCCCAGGGCTGTTGCGGGGATTAAGTAAGATAAAGTGTGCAGAGCTCGTCTCAGTGTCTGACAAGCAGAAAGCATTCAGTACACATGAACGATTACGACCATTTTACTGGGCAAGGAAAGAAGCCTCGAGCTCTGCAGGCATGAGTCTTGGATCTTCAGAATACAAATTCCAACCCTGGAAAGGGAATCAGCCTGGAAAGGAAAAGTATGTTAGAGGGTGGGGAAGCGTTCAAATATGTCATTCTGACTGTGCTATTTAGACAACAAACAGCAAGCAGGAAGTGGTTAAACTGAAAGGAGGAGCCGAGGAGAGGGTGACTCAGGGACAGAATGTGGACATTGGCAATGGGGGAGGAGAGCATTTTCCAGGTGACACTTCAACTATGCACCGTTCAGAAAGTCAAAACCCCACCACTCTACTAGCCCTGCAGGAAAGCTCAGAGCCTCTCCTCTAAGAGAGCCCAGGTAGTATAGAAATGGCTCAGAGAAAGATAGGAGAGACAGAAAAAGATCCTTGTTAAAATGTCTGCATTTTGCAATTATCTCATCAGAAGAGTGCAAGATGCCTTAAGTTCCAGCAGTCGCACGTATCTTTCCAACAGCAAGTTCAGAACAACGGTAGCTAGAGCTGTAGCCAGATAATCAATGATGACTCCACACTTAGAATGTGATCTACAATTAACTGCAAAGGTTGTGATAATTCTTTGCTACTTTGCAGCTAAAAGCCTTGGTTGAAGAAGGTACCAGTCAAGTTCAGACTAGCACAAGGCATGGAACAGCATGGAGCTCAGAAGAGGCATTAGTGGAACTTAGAATAGGAACTAGGTGAGGCCAAGCTTTCTCTCTGCCACGCTTTCATCCTTCAACATCAGGCAAAACTATTTTCTTGGAACTCACTGTAGGAATCCCATTGCTCCTCCCAGAAGAATGGGTGTGTGTTTACCTCAAGAAAACAGTGAATAGTGAAATGGATCACCTTTCTCCTCTTGCTTTGGCTGCCAGGAAGCTCAGAGCCAAATTCATACCTCATCTTTAGTAATTATGTGATTATGTGAGATCTGTGTTCTAATTTCCCCCTAGTCTTTTCTCTGACCTTGATTTTTATTTAAAACTTTTCCTGTTTTAACATATGTCATTTTGGAAGTCACTTCAGATCCATTTTAGTAGAGAACAAGGATGATATTGTCATGTAGGATCCCTATCTGCGTAAAATAAAAAATACCCTGGTCTATTCTTTTGCAGGCAGAGAAAATGAGGTTGACTAAGCAAGAGTGAGGTTATTGGGGTCAAGAGTGTGGAGAGAGAAGGTGAGTATGGGGATTTTTTTTTTTTTTGCAGTTTTTGGCTGGGGCCGGGTTTGAATCCACCACCTCTGGTATATGGGGCCAGCACCCTACTTCTTTGAACCACAGGCACCGCCTGAGTATGGGGATTTTTTAACAATGGAAACAAATTTGCCAAGGAATTGCTTCAGGAATGAAAATAATTCCTACTCCTCTAGAAGAGCTGGGTTTCCTCTGGGGGTTTTCACAGAGGCCAGAGGCAGCGACAGAGCTGACCTGGATCTGAGTCACCTGTAAGACACAGGAAGGAACGCCACCCTTTCTCCTCAACTTGAGAAAGTTCACTGGAACTACAAGTAAACGAAAATAATGTTTTTATAGGACTAGCCTTAAACATGCTCTGTTACAGATTTTTAAGAAGTAAATCACTTGCAAATTTCAGTATTTTATTAACACATTACTGGGGGTTCCACTGAGGTTGGATTAGTGGACATAAGTCACTGCGCGGGAAGAGGTCAAGGGCTATCAGCAGGACAGTACAGTGAGGATCATGGAAAATTTCTGGGCTTTAGGAGAATCCAAATGACTTGCTCAAAAACAAAAGCAATTTTTAAAAAAAGCAATTTTATAGAAAACAATTTGGTTGGGAACAAGATGAGAAGAAAACAATTCAGCCCAAAGGACAATTTGGTCTACAAGTATATTCTACATTATTTTTCAAAACTTGGAATATTAAAGTAACATCCATTTGTGCCTCTATGAATATTTTGCTTCAATTTCTGAATATTAAGTTTTATCCTCTACTGTAAATTTCTAGCTATTTTTTTTAGTCAGCTAATTCTGTTTATTAAAAAAAAATCATCATGAAATGTCACTATATATACATCAAAGTACATAAAACATACAAGTGCTGTTTAATGAATTATTATAAAGTAAACACCCACAAAAACACTACCAGTCAAGAAGTAGGGTATGGCTGGCCCTGGTGCCCTTCCCGACGGAGCACTCTTGTTAACCCCAAAGGGACTTGGTTACCCTGCTGCTGGGGTGATCATGTTCTTTCTTGCCTTTGTAATTTTGCCTGCTGAGTATGCATTGGTAGATCTTGTGGCTCAGTTTTGCCTATTTGTGTTAGGATGTTATATAAATGAAATCATACTGCGTACGTTTTGTGTCTGGCTTCTTTCCCTCAACATCGTGTTTGTGATCTTTGCCTCGACTGTGCAGTTGCAGGACGTTCCTTTTCCTCACTGTACTGTGAGGTTGATAACAACAAATGTTGGAAAGAATCAAAATTTTCTTCTCTCTTTTTTTTTTTATCGTTTGGGGTTCATTGAGGGTATAAAGAATTAGGTTACAGGCTTGGGCCTGTAGCACAGTGGTTACAGGGCCAGCCACATACACCATGGGTGGCGGGTTTAAGTCCTGCTGTGTCAGGTAAACAATGTCAACTGCAACAAAAAATAGCCGGGTGGGAGGGTGGTGCCTATAGCTCAAGGAGTAGGGCACCAGCCCCATATACTGGAGGTGGTGGGTTCAAATCTGGCCCTGGCCAAAAACTGCAAAAAAAAAAAACCTCCAAAAACAAAAAGTAGCCGGGCATTGTGGCAGGAGCCTGTCGTCCCAGCTACTTGGGAGGCTAAGGCAAGAGAATCACTTAAGCCCAAGAGTTGGAAGTTGCTATGAGCTGTGACGCCACTGCACTCTACTGAGGGTGACAAAGTGAGACTCTGTCTCAAAAAAAAAAAAAAAAAATCAGGTTACATTGATTGCATTTGTTAGGTAAAGCCCCTCCTATAATTGTGTCCTGCCCCCAAGAGGTGTGCCATACAACCCCATCCCCCTCCCCCACCCCACTCCCTTTTTCTCTTCCCCCCACCTTGAATTGATCTGAGTTTTTCTCCCATGAGAGTATTTATTAGATTATCTACTGGCTTCATATTGGTATTGAGTACACTGGATTCTTGCTTCTCCATTCTGGTGATACTTTATTAAGAAGAATGTATTTCAATTCAATCCAGGTTAATACAAAACAAGTAACATCTCCGTGTCTTTTAATGGCTGAATAGTGTTCCATGGTACACAGACACCACAGCTTGTTAATCCGTTCCGGGGTTGGTGGGCATTCAGGCTGTTTCCGCGTTTTGGTGATTGTCAATTGAGCTGTAATGAACGATCTAGTACAACTGTCCTTATGATAAAAATGATTTCTTTTTTCTGGGTAGATGCCTAGTAATAGGATTGCAAGAATCTAAATTTTCAAAACTAGAGGATTGGTTACATAAATTATGAGTGTTTAATAAACAAAAAGTTTCATATAATTATAGTTTTATTAAAAGGGAAGAAAGAAAAATGAGAGGGTGAAAGAAAAAGAAGACAGGAAAATGCATCCATGTAAATGTGTCTTAGAGAAAAGTCTGGAGAAATATGCCCTGTCTGACCTAAGGAAGATGAGTGAGTGCAAGGTTCTTTATCAAGATTTATTTTTTATTTATTTTTTATTTTTTTCAAGACAGAGTCTCATTCCGTCGCCCTGGGTAGAGTGCTGTGGCGTCACAGCTCACAGCAACCTCAAACTCTTGGGCTTAAGCAATTCTCTGGCCTCAGCCTCCCGAGTAGCTGGGACTACAGGTGCCCGCCACAACACCCGGCTATTTTTTGTTGCAGTTGCCATTGCTGTTTTACCTGGCCGGGGCTGGGTTTGAACCCGCCTCCCTTGGTATATGGTGCTGGCACTCTACCTGCTGAGCCACAGGTGCCACCCCAAGATTTATTTTTTAAATATCTATTTTTTGATTGACCTAAGTTTCTGGTTTTCCTGTAATGGGCACTCATTGCTTTTGTAATTTAAATTAAAAAAAAACACTAAAAGGAATTTAAACAATGAAAGAATGAACAAGGCAATACTAATAACCAAAGAAAAAGATTTGGAATTTTAGGGAGGTTTTAGGGGACTTTTCCTCCTAGTTTATTTGCAGTCAATGATGTCTTCTTTACTTGTTTGGTGATTTTTTTGGTGAATGTTTTATTTGCATAAAATGATTTAAAAAATGAATATTTCCGACCACAGTTAACATTTTTCTGAGTTACACAAATACTTTGCATACTGTTTAGTTAACCAAGACCTATTTGTTAGATACTTCAGCTTCTCAAATTCATTTTCACCCACTTTGTCTTGCTTTCCTCTATTTATAATAGATGAAAACAACCTAAATTCATTTTAACCAAATCTTTGCCCAAACTGTTCCAGCTGACCAATTTGAATGTTCCCAAATCAAGCAGGTTTCAACTCTCAGTTCAGCCACTTATTATTTTAGCAAGACTGAAGAAATTAGCTTCTCTCCATTTCAATCCCCTCATCTGCTAAATGGGGATAAAAGCAACTTTGTAGGTGTTCTGTGAGAATTGCAGAGAAACTGCCAAGTCAGCAACCTGTGAGTTACCTCCTTTAGGACAGGGCAGTTCTCTGCTGTGGGGCTGTTTGGCACCTTGCAGGATGTTTTGCAGCCTCTGCCTTTACCCCCTCACGGCCAGTGGCGCCCCGACAAAGTGTGACAACCAAAAATTCCTCCAGACATTCCCAGTGCTGCCTCAGACTTGTCCCTTTCTCGCCTCCATAGCAAATGCCCCCAAGTCTGTTGGTTCTTTCTTCCTGTTACCTCCAGAATCGTTTCACTTTCCCTACTGACTGGCTCAGGGCTCCAGCCTGCACCAGGCCACAGAGTCCCTGCACCAGGCCGCAGAGTCCCCGCTGGGCAGCCTGCTCTCCTCTCCGCAGGCTTTAGGAGTGCACAGCGGGGTGAGACGTGAAAACATTAGTGTGTGTTTTGGCTCCTTGATTTTCCCCTGATTCTTCCAGTTCAGGCAAGTAGCCAGACCTTTTAGGCTTCTTTTATGTTACTGGGACAAAAGCCAGCATTGCCTGTGAGACAAGATATTTTTCCTCCCAATCTTTCCTCCCTGCCTTAACCCATGGATGAGTATAGGCCCGAGTGCTCTGGATGGGGAGTGGCGGGGTGGTCTCAGGATGAGTTAGACAAGATGAGGAGGGCAGGTCTGGCTTGACAGAGGGGGGCGGTGGTCAGTCCAGGGGGGAACAGGCACCCGGGCCCCACTCAGTGGCTTCCCCTATGGGAAGAGGCAGAACATGAGAAGAGCTGGGACCTGAGGCTGGGGCTCCTTGTGCCCTGCGCATGGCACAGAAAACAGCCCAGCCTCAGGGCCTGAGGGACTGGTGTGCACAGAGACACCGGCATCTCAGAGGAACAGTGTGACTGGGCCCCCCGTGACTCACAGCGGCTTCCCCAGACAATGCTGTATTACTACATAAGTTTCTGAGCCCTTTCCCCAATCCAGAGCAGAAAGAATTCTCAAAATGACTGAGTAGGGCTTTCTCAGCATGGCCGAATGGAGACTCAGAGTTAGACTTACTTAGCTTTCATTATGAAAACGCATTTTTTTAAAAATGGCACTTCTCACTTCAATACCTGTGAGTCTGTGGAATGAGAAGTGTCACAAATGCAGATGCCATAATGTCACGTCTCTGCCCACAACCCTGCCCGGGCACCCCGTTGCCTAAGGATAAAGGCCCCTAACTGTCCACAGCAGAGAAATCAGGGGCTCGGTAGCGGCAGAGTCTGCGACCAGGCAGCCATCACTAATCAGCTGTGGCAGCTCCCATTGTGTCCAAACAGTCCCAGAATCTTTTGCATCACTGCTCACCAGGTAGCCACATGGGTCGAGTTGGTACTTGAGAAGTCGGGTATGTTCTCTAGTTTAAGACCCATGTCCACCTCCCCACACATACCCATATTTTACTTTTTAGATCAGGATATACCATCACCAGGTGCCTTTAAGTTTGAGGGGTTTTGTTTCTTCCAAATATATTACTAAATTTATTTGATATTTGAATATATCTTAGAGCTTAAGAAATGAGGCATTTGTTTCCCTGGTCTCCCGGAGTTTCCACAAAGGCCCCATGGGACCGCCCAGGCCTGGGCCTCCACCTTCTCTTCCAGTCCCTTGTTAGCTGACACCAGCCGTCTTTGCCTCCCTACTTTCTTCCGTCTACCCTACATCTTCCTGGGAAACACTTATCTTTCGGGACTGAGCTTAAAGATCCCCTCTACAGAGCCATACCTGACCCCCAACCCCACTCGGCTAGATGGCCCCCTGACTAGGCCTGGCTGCCTCCCTCTCCAGGGGCAGGGCCCACTACACACCCCCTTCCCAGCGCAGGGAGGGGCACTAACAGGAGCATCCCACATGCGCCTTGGAGAATTTTCCACAGTCCAGGCTTAGAGAAATGCATGGCTGTCTAGGCCTGGGGGATGCTGAGCCACAGTATCTGAGCAGTCAAAACTTGAGAGCTAATGTATTAGCTGGAAATGAAAAACAACAGCTAGGTGGAGTAGATGGTCACCGTGGCCTGACCAGAGTTTGCCCTCCTTCCATCCCCACCGGGCAGCTCTCTCTATAACCCAAAGTTGCGTGGCAACAGAGGGCAAGATTAGTGACTAATGGGCCTGGTATGTGGAATGGCACCAGCTCTGACAGCTGCCTCAGTGTCTCCTCAGTGGCTGAGGATCCAGTGGACATGGGGTCGCCTCCCTGAACCATGGAAGCTGGCCCTTCCCTCATCATCACCAAAGTGAAGTACTCATGGCCTTTGGTCTCTGACAGCCGTGGCCCTCCTGATGGACACACCTTGTTCTCAAAGAATGTCACCTCCAGACCGGTGCTCAAGGCAAGCACCGCGCACCTGGGAGGCCTTTGCTCTCCTTGAGATGACTGCCTTCCATTTCATCATGGATCTTTCTCATTTGCTGCCAAGGACCACCTCCAGCTGGCACTGAGTAGGTGATATGAATAACTGGTTGCTCCTACGTTTGTTTTTCATAGGTGCCTGGGTTAGCAATTCTGAAACTACTTTCTGGGTGTTCTAGAATAAAGGAAAAAGTAACCTGGAGCCAGCATTGTTAGAGAAAGAAGTTGCGAATCTGGAAAGGGGAAGGTTAAATGAAATCCTCTAGTTTTGGGTTGGAATTGTAGATATTAGTTAAGAATTCACACTTTTTTTTTTTTTTTTTTAGAGACAGAGTCTCACCTTGTCGCCCTTGGTAGAGTGCCATGGCTTCACAGCTCAGAGCAACCACCAGCTCCTAGGCTTAGGCAATTCTCTTGTCTCAGCCTCCCGAGTAATTGGAATTATAGGTGCCCACCACAACGCCCGGCTATTAGGGTATCCATAAAGTTCATGTGCAATTTAAAATAGTGTGAGATTTTTAAATCACACACAAACTGTATGGACATCCTGTGTAAATATAGATACAGAAATAGAAATAGAGAGATTGGCCAGGCGTGGTGGTTCACGCCTGTAATCTTAGCACTCTGGGAGGCTGAGGCTGGTGGATTGCATGAGCTCAGGAGTTCGAGACCAGCCTGAGCAAGAGCAAGACCCTCACTCTATTAAAAACAGAACAACTAGGCCAGGTGTGGTGGCTCACGCCTGTAATCCCAGCACTCTGGGAGGCCAAGGTAGGTGGATTGCCTGAGCTCACAGGTTTGAGACCATTCTAAGCAAGAGTGAGACCAAGTCTCTAAAAATAGCTGGGTATTGTGGTAGGTGTCTATAGTTCCAGCTACTTCGGAGGCTGAGGCAAGAGAATCACTTGCGCCCAAGAGTTTGAGGTTGCTGTGAGCTATGACACCATAGCACTCAACCCCAGAGCAACTAAATGAGACTCCGTCTCAAAAAAGAAAAAAATTAGAAAAACTAGCCAAGTGTCATGGCAGGCACCTGTAGTTCCAACTAATAGGAAGGCTGAGACAAGAGGATCACCGGAACCCAAGCGATTGAGGTTGCTGTGAGCTATGATATCATTGTACTCTAGCCTGGGTACAGAGTGAAACTGTCTCAAAAATAACAACAATAAGAAGAAGAAGAGGAAGAAAGAGATTTACCACACTTTTTTCCTTAGCTCTGACCACTGAGAGGTCCAAGGAGTAAAGACATCCCAGTAGCAAGGAGCACACTTAACACTCAGGCCCTGGTTTCTGAATATCGGTGGCACTGAAAGGAACCAGGGCTCCTGGAGGAAAAGGCTGATCCCATGGCTGGTGCAGGGAAATGGCAAGATGAGCCTGGAACATCTTGTTGTGCCAGAAAATAAAGGATTTCAGTTATGATGGGGACATGTCCCAAGAAGACAGGAGCTACTTTGAAGTGGCCTCCATGGTCAAATCTAAAATAAGGTGAGCATCAAAATAAAGATCGATAGGAACTGAGTGTAACTCAGTGAGTACAATAAGAATCTCTGAGTCCACAATGATGTAAATCAACCAATAAATAAAAGAGGAAAGGCTTTCTTTAGAAAGCTAGTAAGTATAGAAAGATAAAATTAGAAAATCAGGGTAGTGCTTGTGGCTCAGTGAGTAGGGCACCGGCCCCATATGCCGGAGGTAGCGGGTTCAAACCCAGCCCTGGCAAAAAAATTAGAAAATCACCTTTGGTAACCATCACAGGGATAGTCAACTGAGGCAAGCTTCATCAGCGGATGCCAAGTGCAGTGGGTGATAGTCTGATGAGAAGCACGATACCATACCTCATATGGTCTCAGAGTGTCTCCCCACCAGACTCAGGACAGGGGGATAATAGATACTTCACAGTGAGTGGAGCCACCCGGCAGACAGCACTTTGACCAGGTGACGAAAGTGAACATCATCAGTCACAGAACGAGTCGGCATCCCGTGCCTCATGGTGTGACGTGCTGAGGACACCCTCCACAAAGCACATAACCTGAGTCTAATCATGAGGAGACATCAGATTTACCCAAATTGAGGGACATTCATCAAGTGGCTTCCAAAATGTCAAGGCCAGGAAAACAAAGACAGGCTAAGGAATTCTTCAGATTCAAGGGCACTAAAGAGACATGACGACTACACGCAATGGGTAGCTATATTTGATCCTGGACGAGAAAATAATTATGTATGGCTACAAAGATTATTATTGAGATGACCGGAAAAAATTGAATAAGTTCTGAAGGTGAGATAACAGTGGTAGCATACCAATATTAACTTCCCAATGTTGGTAACTGTGTCATGGTTATATAAGAGCATGTCCTGGCCTCAAGCAATTCTCCGGCCTGGACCTCCCAAAGTGCTGGGATTACAGCTATGAGCCACCTTGCCCTGCCAGAAATACACATTGAAGTATTCAGAGATAAAAGTGCATCACGTTTGCAATTTTCAAAGTTTCATATCTATATAGATACAGAAGAAGAGAGAATGGGGGTGAGAAAAATAATAATGTTAAATGATAAAATGTTAGTACTTGGGGAAACTGGGAACTGAATATGGAAATTCTTTGTAAATACTCTTGCAACTTTCCTGTTAAGTCTGAAATTAAGATGTAAATTAAAATAAAGCTTTGCAAGATAAAAGCATGAAGAATTGTCTGGCACAGTCTGGGGAATGAGTAGGCCTTCAGCATGTGGTAGTCAGTATCAGAGAAGGGCTCGTCTGGTGAGGGCCATGAATTGCTGGTTAACTAGAGTAGATATGTTAGAATGTTCTGGGCCAGGGCTTTTCAAACTTTTCCTATGTCTAAGAATCACCTGGGTGTTTGTTTAATGCAGTTTCTGGTGCCAGTCTGGGTGGGGATTGAGATTCTGCATTTGTAACAAGCTCCAGGCGATGCTGACTTTCTGCCAATCCTTGGATCATCCTTTAGACAGCAAGGGGCAGAATCTACTGGAATTTAGACCAGGGGTTCCCAAGCCTGCTGCACATTAGGACCACTGACCATCGATTTCCCCAGGAGATTCTAACATGCTACCAAGATGAAACTCTCCCGTTGATCCCTGCAGCCTCCTTTCCAACATCGCAAATCCAGAACCTAAGTCTAAATACCGCCATAGCTTCCCAGCCACAGCCTATACCCAGAAGCCAGAGCAATTTTCCTGCTCCTCCATGTTTATCAAACACTTGCCGTACAAGTGCAAACTCCTCACCCAGGCAGCAAGCCCTCTGTGGTGTGGCCACAACCCACTTTTCCTGCTTCTCTCCCTTTGAGACTTGGCTGCTAGGAGAGCAGTGGCCATGGTCCTGCAGCCCCCTGCCACCTTCACACACCTGTGTCTGTGATCACACCCTCCAGCCCCTGTTCTCCAGGTAAGAAACACCACAGGCAATGGATGTTGCAGACTCCGCCCCCCAACTGAGCCCACGTAGGGTGCTCACCTCATCTAGAGGAGGTAGCTGGTGGGAAGCCAGAAGCTCAGAGCAGAAGGCCAGGGTTGTCTGCTGCTGGACACAAACATCCCATTCAAAAGGCTCAGTCCCTGGTGTGTGGGGGGATGGGCAGGGAGGGGACGGCTTGGGCATCACCCTGGAATTCTGGCCTGGCCACCTAATTCCTCAGTCTCCTCCCCAACTCCCCACCCATCCACTTGCCCACTCAACCTCCTTCTTTCCGCCCAGCATGTGTCTGGGATCTGAAGGACCTAGAGGAAAATAGGTCATGGGGAGGTGCACCTGGGTTGTTCCTTTGGAGGAGGGCTTGGCCTAGGTGAGCAGCAGCCTTGGTTTGGCCAGCAGAGAGGGGTCTGAAAAACAAATTTAAGAAGGGGACCCGGGAGGCACCAGAACACCCACTGCAGTTCTTTCACCTCTGCTGCAGGCCTCCTGGGAAGGAGCTTCCTCCTGATCCCACACCTGCCCTTCCCTTGCGTGCCCTGGGGCTGCCAGAGCCCATTCCAGTTCAGATGCTTCTTGGCTCCCTAGCCAGGGAGAGTCAGCAAAGCCCAGGGGTCAGGGGCTGAGCCGGTGCCTCACTTTCCAGGAGCATCAAGGGGAGGAAGGGCCTGGGCAGAGGCAGCTGTTCTTGGCTCCAATCAACTTCAAGAAGTCCAGAGGTCTCACCCCTGCCTTCCAGCTCCTCCTTGGGCTGTTTTGTCACTCCCTTAGGAGTTAACATGAAAACTTCTGGGAGTGGGTCATTCTACCCTGCAAAGGGGAAAATGGCCCTTCATGCCTCCCATGAAGAAACTCTCAAAGCTTTATGTCCCCAGTATCCCAGGTCTCTATATATCTGAGTCTCTGACCTTGTGCCAGTCTTTCTGGGCCAGTCTGGAGGGTGTGGCCCCTCCTCCCCTGAGAACTGACTCCCCAGATGTGCTTGGCGGGAGGCCCGAGATCTTGAACAAATCTGCTCCTCTGTGGATATTTCTGTCCCCTCAGTGTTTCCCTTTGGCTTGAGGGTTTTCTGAGTCCCAGCCCTGCTGAGTTCCAGAGGAAGAGGCAGGAACCTGGAAGTACATACGAGATGATCCCTCAGAGAGATGAACACCCCATATCTGGATCTGGGAATGTCCTCCCCTTTTGGGACTCTGTAATTTCAGGCTCCATCCTAAGACCCTCTAGGAAGCAGCAGTCCTCCCACCACCAGCTGCTGTGAGTGCCCACTGCCACCAGAACTCCCATAGCTGCCCCGTGCTGGTCAACATTTGTCTGCTGGCCTTGCCCTCTGCCTCCAAGTTCTGGCTCTCAGAGCGGCTGTGAGAACCCACGTGCCTGGTAGACGCTTTCTTGTTTGTTTACGACAACCACAATATTCCGATCCCCAATCAAGACATCTCACATACAACTTTAGGGTCACTTTGGGGGATAAGAGGTGATTTGGAGGCTAAAATTTCGTAGATGGAAATAATTAGAAGAACTATATCTACATTTGTAATAATGAGAGGGTTTATGAGGGCAAATATTTTAAATGGAGGCTGTCTTAGAAAATCCCAGCTATGCAGCCACCGTATTTACATCCTCTTGTATCTCCAGGCCAGGTGCTCAGTAAACATTCGAAGCTTCCTGACTTCAACATTTAACTCTGTTTCTCCCAACCTCTCACATTCCTTTCGTCCCCAATCAACACATTACATGGTTTTCTTGTGATTCAATATTTATTTGTTTTTAGAAGCAATTAAATTATTGGCACAAGGCTCAGTGGGTTTCAAAGCAGATGACAGATGGAAAATACCATTGCACAGGTGGGAAGATTCATCGGGGGTGTCCCAGAGCAATTGTGAACTTCACGTGCCAGGTGCCCTGGATTATGAGGATCCTGCAGCCAGGACCCAGCCCAGCTGAGACAAGCTTTGTACACCTGAAAGTGACTAAGCCACACCACAGGGGATTCTGAATGGGTCCCAGTCTTCTCAAAGACAGACATTTCTAGCCTTGTTAGAAGCTCTTCCAGCCTTTGAGTCTTTGCCATCAACAGCGGCTCAGTGGTTGTGGGGACCCTGTCCCTCCAGGCCAGCCTGCTCTCCCTCACCTGTGCCTTTTCACGGGAAGCCTTTCCCCAGGGGCAGATGAAGGCTCTTGCGGAGGGAGGAGGAAGGGAGGGCGAGAGTTGATTTAGAGGGTTGGCCACACCCAAGGACTCCCCTGAAGGTATGCACCCCCCACAAGGGTGGTTTTCTCACCAATCTTGGGGGGTTAAAGAAAAGGGGAGCTTCTCAATGAAAGAGCTACTGCTGCGCCTCCTCGGAGGAGGGGTCCTCCTCTATGAGCTCCAGGTCAAACTCATCTTCCAGGGACCCTCCCACAGGCAAAAGGCGGAACTTCTTCCCCTTCAGGGTGCACGTGCGGTGCTCGAAGTCCAGGACGGCGTTGTGGTCCTGGAGCACGTCGGTGCCAATGATGGCCTCTTCAGCACTTGCGTTGGCCACTAGGAACTGTGCCTTTAGCTTCAGCTTGCCCAGGGACACTGCAGTATCCCAGACACCCAGGATCTTCATTTCAGCGCCGTTGGCCACCTTCACCACACTCTCAAAGGGCTTCAGGGTGTCCAGATCACCATCGGTGACCTCCTCCCACAAGTTTGGGTGCACCACAGAGACCTGGGCCCCAGAGTCCACCAGGAACCTCACGGGCACTTTGCCAATCTTCCCCTTGAGGTAGTAGCCCTTACCCATGCTGTTGGCAAAGACGATCTCTTTGGGCAGGTGGCTGGGAACAGTCCTGGGGACTCCAAAGGCCTTCAGGAGGGCCTCTTTCACTATCTCATAATCTCCCTGGTTCTGGGGACTAAGCCCACTGTAGACCTCCAGGGCATCTCCCCGAAGGGACTCTTTCAGGAACCTTAGCTTGGTGACATGGTCCCAATGGTTGAGGTCATCGATGACTTCAAAGTGGTGCAGCCAGAGGCTTGGAGGGACATTAGCTCCATCAAAAGGCTCTGGGACGAAGGCATGCTGCCGGCGGCCTTCCTGGCTCCTGGCTCCGCTCCCTGCCATCCTTCTGCTCTCCGCTGGAACTTCGGCAGCAACCCACGCCAAGAAGAGAACGCCACAGAGCAGTGTGGGCGCAATCACGCTGGAGAGCAAGGTTTCACGAAGCAGGGTGTTCCTTACTTGCCCGGCAGTGGGCAAGCAGAAGGGAGCAGGCGACACCGGTGTCTGACTGAATGCTGGGGACAGACGCAGGTGCTGCTGTGGCCTGCTAGCTCTGCAGAGCCTTTTTGATGCTGCCCTGGGGCCCCCAGGGCTCCTCATTCTCCTTTGTTCTGGAAGCTCCGCCCTTCTTGCCCCGCCCTCCTGCCAGCAAGCCGCCTAACAGGATGGGTGCCTCGCCCGCCTGCACATCCATCCACTGACTGACACAGGTCAGCCCACGTCCCAGAATAGCAGACTAGGACACCGAAGTTGTGATGGCATTGAGGTGTCTCTCATCAGCAGAGAAAGAAGAGGGAGGGAAGGAGGGAGGGAGAGACCAGAGGCCCTTCAGCTTTTAGACCTGGGAAGCCCCTGTTGGCCTCATCCCTCAAGTGACCACTTTGAGTAGTCAAAGCAAAGGGGCTGCATTTGTTGGGCTCCTACTATGTGCCAGGCACCGGGCAAGTGTCTCTCAGGCAGTCTAAATCGATTATGGGATTCTATAGGGTTTCCCGCAAAGGGTGACAGAAGAGGGTCCCAGAAATAAGAATGCACAGAAATCATTATTTAAATGAAAAGAGACATACACAAACAGACGTGCATAATCATTTCACAGAAATTCAATAGCTGGCTCAGCGCCTGTAGCTCAGTGGTTAGGGTGCCAGCCATATACATCAGAGCTGACTGGTTCAAACCCAGACCGGGCCTGCCAAACAACAATGACAACTACAACAACAAAATAGCCAGGCGTTGTGGTGGGCGCTTGTAGTCTCAGCTCCTTGGGAGGCTGAGGCAAGAGAATCACTTAAGCCCAAGAGTTGGAGGTTGCTGTGAGCTGTGACATCACGGCACTCTACTGAGGGGCAACATAGTGAGATTCTGACTCAAAAAAAAGAAGAAAGAAAGACAAGAAATTCAATTGCTGCAGTAATTGTCCCTCATTGATAACCCCTAATTCAGAGTCAGCCTTTTTCAGGGCTTGGCCTCAAGCAGTGGGCTCTCATTAAGGTCAGAAGTGGGCCAGCACAGATATTGAACTTCTCAGAGTGGACGCTGGAATCCAGAACATGGCTCCAACTGTGGGTAACGCATCCTCTGCCCACTCCAAGGAAAGGGGAAAAGTTCGCTCTTTTTCATTTCTGAAAGGGAAAACAACCGCCATGTTCATAGTTAGAGGCCGGAAGGCTCCGGCTGATGGAAACCATCTGTGTGACCTGCTGCCGTGGGGGAAGGGCAGCCCTGGGGGTCCCACGGCTGCCTATAGGGACCTGTGAGTCTGAGGGCTGAAGGCCTGACCTGGGCCTGTGCAGGGGCTGCTGGAGGGATCTGTTCAAATGTTACCTCTCCACTGCCCCCGCTAACCTGTCCCTTGCACATGCACTCACTTCTGGTGAATTCACGTCACAGAGTGCTTTGCTGGCTTGCTCACAGGTCTGTCTCCTGCTATAAACCGGAGTTTGGGGCTCACAAACCCAGTATTTGTGTTTGTCTCCATAGAAACTTGCTCTGGGGCTCAGCGCCTGTGGCTCAACGGGCTAAGGCGCCAGCCACGTACACCTGAGCTGGCGGGTTCGAATCCAGCCCGGGCCCGCCAAACAACAATGACAGCTGCAACCGAAGAATGGCCGGGCGTTGTGGCAGGTGCCTGTAGTCCCAGTTACTTGGTAGGCAGGAGACTCACTTGAGCCCAGGAATTGGAGGTTGCTGTGAGCTGTGATGCCACAGCACTTTATCCAGGGTGACAGCTTGAGGCTCTGTCTCAAAAAAAAGAAAAAGAAACTTGCTCTGGGACCCGTGGGTGCTTTCTGTTGGGCTCCAGGCCTGGCTGTGTGCTCTCACAAAATAAGATTGGTTAAGGACAGCAGTGGAGAAAGGCTTGGTGGCACACCTGTGGCACTGGGATGTTTTTTCTGGCCTGGAGCCTGGCCCTCCCCAATTCCCATGCCATTCATCACCCAGGGCTGGCTAAATCCCAGAGATACCCTGGCCCCATTCCTGCCTCTGGATGGCCCCAGGGTCCCCAAACATACTGCAGGACTCAGTCCCTACCACTGTCTTCAACCCCTTCCACCTGATACAGTGAGCCAACAGAGAGGCAGTTGGGTCAATACCTCCCACCACAGCTGCCTGGCGAAGGTGGAGCCCTGTGGCATTCCAGGAGCCTCAAGGAGGGGAATGGAGTCAGTAGGAAGGTATCAAGAGCAAGTGAGTGGCTCTCTGAGAAGATTGCACAATGAAAAGCTTGCATCCAAAGAGATAGCCCAGACTCACGCAAGGCCAGGAAGCCCCTTCCACAGGTGGGCTCTGTGGACAGACTCCCAGCTCTGGGGATGAGTGTTGTTCTGCAACCCAGTAGTTTCCAGGCTCGCACACGTGGTCCCCTGGCAGTGGGAATGAGTGTGACCAACGAGGGGAGGCAGAGTGGCCTGTCAGCTGACAAAGTAGGACTGACAGGTGCCCCACACTGGCCTTTCAAATCATAGTGGTAGTGTTGTGTCACATCTCCCCATTATTCCTGGATTAGAAATAGGTGGTCCCGTTGGACTTCATTTGATGGGGTTTGGTGATCACTTTGGCAAAGTCCTTTCACCACATCCATCATCTCTGTGAGTACCATGATGACAGGTGAGCAGACCAGCACTAGGACCCGGGGCGTCCTGGTCTGAAGCACAAGGAGCTTAAAATGGCTTGCCTTAGCCCACCCCTCCCGGTGGCTTCATAGGGTCACTTTGCAAAGGCAGGGAAAGAGGGTGCTGGACTCAGGGAAGTGCAGCCGGTGGGGGGCCTTTGCTGTTGATGTCCTTGTTTGAGGGGAGTGGCCTCATGGGCAGTGAAGCAAAAGTTGATTACTAAATATTCCAGAATTTCATGAGCCAGTTTATTATCATCACACCTCCTGCAAGGGGGCCTCATATCTTTCTATCTCTCTCTCTCCACCCCTGAACCCTCTGGATCAGGCAAAGCCCCAGGTGATTAACATGTTTATAGAAACATCCACCTCCATTAAAGTACTTGGGCTCAAATCACCTCTCACACCAAGGAACTGAAGGCTCCCACCCTCCCCACAGTCTATATACTCAGGAGTGGCGGTGTTTGAGGCTGATGGCCCCCACCGGGCAGCCTTCCAGCCATGGGGCCTCCCCTACAGAAGCACACAGGAGTTTCATAGTTACTATGCAGGTGGAGGGGTTGGGGTCAGCCTCTGGCTGAGTTTAGGGGCCCATCTTTGTCTAGGAGCAGGAACATGGGTGAAGGTAAGTTCTCGAGTGCCTTAACCCTTGGAAGATGCCCATACCTGGAATACCCTTGGAAGATGCCCATACCTGGAATACCACGGAAGCACTCGGGGACCTTGGAATGGCTACACTAATGGTACATGGATGAGCTAAGCCAACTGGGGCAGGCCAAGTGCCACTGCCTCCTCCCAGAACCTAGAAAATCACAGCTAATTATTGACAAGTATAGGTATTGGGGCGGGACGCCCTCATTATTGCGCATTAACCACCATACTCAACAATAAACAGGAAGGGCTGAGGGAGTCCCCACCCTCCACACCCCCTCACTGAGATTTCTGGGCTGAGAGCTCTGCCAGCCCACTTCTGCCTCAGCTGCCTGGTTCCCCTTTGCCATTTCTTCTCCCCCAGGAGAGTTGGGCAAATTGGTAGAAATCCAGAGCAGAGCCCCAATGGGCCCCCTGAGAATTGATGCCCTCAGTGTGCAGTGGGGACACTCCATACTCTTTTCGACTTTCTGGGGAATATAGCAGGGCCCGAGGAGGGGCCTGATGCCTTCGGAGTCCTGAGGGAGGGGCAGGTCCCACAGTGCTGGGTGGGGGTCAGAGACTTAACGCAGACTTGTCCTTCTAAGGAGATCTTTTTTATCTTCTTTAGCAATGTGCCCAGGGCAAAAGACACCTTATGGATCATGGCGCCCCCCAGAGAGGTCCAGTCTGGAAGAGAAGGTAGGTCAAGAGAGGGTGGGACAAACCTCGGCCACACACAGGTGGCTGCAGCTCCACCCAGGCCACCTGGGCCACCCTGGGGGACCAGTGGGGAGAAAGCCAAGAGGGATCCAGGGGCTTTTCAAGGCAGCACAGGAAGGTTGAAGGGAGATAAGGAGGTGTGACCTTTCTCCAACTATGGCCGCTTCATGGGTGTGCAACTTGCCCTGTGTTCGGAAAGATCCAGGCTTGGCTTAATGTTCTGCTGTTGCCATCTTGAAATTCCTGATAATCTGAACAAAGGGCCCCACATTTTCATTTTGCACTGGGCCCCACAAATTACGCAACTTGTTTTGTCACAAACCAAGCTGGCGGTGAAGGCTTCTCTTCACACACACACACACACACACACACACACACACAGGCACTCCTTACCAAGTGCCACACATACACTGTCCACAAAACACTCGCCCTATACACTGTACATATCTTCTGTATGTATAACACACACCATACACACAGTTACTGCAAAACAGCTAAGAAATTGTGTAACTTGCATATAGAATTCAGACCCACCTTTCATTTCATGTATTTATTTGCGCCCTTATTTATGTTGAGTATTAACATATATTTATTGGAGACACCTGCTGTTTATTAGCCTCTGGGCACACTTACTGCTCCAGAAGATTAGGCAGGTGTCATGGCCGTGGCTTACAAGCTAATGAAAACAGGATGTAGATGTTTAACAGCCACGTTTTCAAGAGTTTAAGGCCAACATATATATGCAAGGTTGACCCACTTAAAGCAGCCCCCAATCAAAACCATGCTGCTTTGAAAGGAGCCGGTTTTTAAGTGGGTCATCTTGTCTTCTGCTCCCTGCCACCTCGTGAGGCCCCCTCACCACCAAGAGCAAGGTCCCTGTTTTCCTGCCCCTGCACAACTGGGCAGCCCAGTGCATCCTGAGGCCTCTGTCCCAGGGCTGGTATGAATGTGTAGGGTTGGTGGCACAACCACTAGGAGGACCACCTGTGGCTGCTCCCCGCCTTCTACTTTCATAGGCTTAGGGCACCAGGTCTTCAAGCTGAAAAAAGAAATGAAGAGGTGAATTTGGCATAAGAATCTGGGTAGGAATTCAGATCAGAGCCCAAGGGGATCTGGGTGGGCTTTGACCAAAGCAAGACATGCTGGGAAATGCAAGGCACCAACAGGACCCTTGTTGCAAGCCATATATCCCCCCAATTCCCACACGGGCACTACCCAGCATTCATACTCAGGCATGGCCAAAGGTATGTGGGAAGGACAGGTTGTCATTGACTGGCCCCTTTCTGGGTCCCTGCCAGACCTCCCCAAGATGAGAGTTCCTGCCACAGCCCTCCCGAAGAAGCCAGTGTTGCTGATGGGGGGAGCACTCTTGCTTGCAGGGCGCCTCCCCAGTTCTCCACTGCTTCAGGCCTCTTCCCTCCTTTACCACCTAGTTTCTGAGCCCTTCCACCCAGAAGTGGCCCAGCTCAGCCCACCAGCTGAATCCAATATGGAGGTAGCAAGATGCTTAGTGCAAGTCATGAGCCTGGAAGGTCGTGGAGGTAGTTGGGGAACAGTGATCTTGGACCTCCAATGCCATCAAGAGCTCTCCAGGCCCAGAGTCAGAGAAGGGCCAGTTAAGAGTTGGTGAGAACAAGCTGCTATCTCCTAGAAGACCAATTTGCCAAAACCAGTTCTCTACCTGTTTTTATCTTACAATCAAATATGAAGATTGATAACATGTCCTGAGGCCCTTCCAGTCCCATCCTCGTGGCCTACCCCTCCAAACTGGGTTTCCACCTTTTCCCCAATTCCTGGTGACCTCACCCAAGACCAGACCCTCATCCCTCCCACCTGGGCCAGAGAGGGGGCCTGGCTCTGAGAAAAGATCCTATTCAGACTCCCTTTTTTCCCTCCTACTTTCAGGGTCCCCTCCACTTAATTGAGGTTGGAAGTGGGACTTATAAGACAGTTCCAGACAGCTTTGGGGACATTAAATCCCTTACGACAAGCACCCCTGCAATTTGTGAAATACTCAAGTAATCAAAGATATAGATTGGATAATCTCCAAATCTAAGTGGGCTTCTAATTACACCAGGAAACTTGGCTTAGTCCTAGACACATGGAGAAATTTTGTCCAAGTTAAAACACCTTAAAGGCACCTTTGAACTGCTCCTGAAATAGTTTTAATTGCTGCTAATGATAACTAGTATTGTGAGCAATGAAAACATATAAAATAGCCTCAGCACAGGGAATTACTTCTTTTGAATCAATTGCCAACTCATCTTTGCTCCTAACAGATAAAAGACTGGTGTGGAGGGTCAGAGGAGGAGGGTGGCAGAGAGGAGGGTACCTTCCCTCTGACTTTTCAAAGTCATCGATCTTTTTTTACCTTCTGGAAGATGTGGGAGAGGCAGGAAGGGGACGAGGGAAAGAACAACAGAGCCCTAACATGTACGAAAATCTCTAGGTTATTGGTAGCCACATTAACAAACATTTGTTGAGCACTTACTATGAGCCAGGCATCATGGTGGTGGCTGTAAATTGGCGTCTGGGATGGACAATGCCAAGTAAGTGGGTTGATTCAATTCCATGCATATTTATTGAGGCCAACTGTGCCTCACTCTGAGAGATGAATCAGAGCTGAGCCCTACCCTCCCCGAGTTCGCAGATGAGTAGGGAAGAGACTCAAACCTGGATGCTCCAAATCCAGAGAGATGAGTGTGGAAAGGGCCCAGCACACACTTGGAGATTCTGGCAAGATGGTGGCTCAAGGAGCACTGGGCAACTGCTCCCACCAGACATCAACCGGTATTACCAAGGAAAAGTAAAAATAAAAGGAATATAGGGCACACCCATAGCTCAATGGGTAAGGTGCCGGCCACATACACCCAGTCTGGTGGCTTCAAACCCAGCCTGCACCAGCTGAACATCAATGACAAATGCAATAACAACAAAAAAAATAGCCAGGCATTGTGGTGGGCACCTGTAGTCCCAGCTACTTGGGAGGCTGAGGCAGGAGAATCACTTGAGCCCAAGGGTTGGAGGTTCCTGTGAGCTGTGACGCCACAGCACTCTACCGAGGATGATATAGTGAGACGCTGTCTCAAAAAAAAAAATAATAGGGCAGCGCCTGTGGCTCATCGAGCAGGTTGCCGGCCCCATATACCGAAGGTGGTGGGTTCAAACCCGGCCTCGGTTGAATTGCAAAACAGAAAAATAGCCGGGCGTTGTGGCGGGCACCTGTAGTCCCAGCTACTCGGGAGGCTGAGGCAAGAGAATCGCCTAAGCCCAGGAGTTGGAGGTTGCTGTGAGCTGTGTGACGCCACGGCACTCTACCGAGGGTGATAAAGTGAGACTCTGTCTCTACAAAAAAAAAAAAAAAATGGGCGGTAGGGAGGCGGAGAGTTTGCACACAAATGGTGAAGAGGTTAAAGAGAGACTGGCTGTTTCTTTACGCAGTCATCTACCGACAGCAATATTTACCGAGAGCCCACTAAGCCCTGCGGGGGTAGGAGGCAGGGCCAGGAACACAGAGGCATGTGAAACCCTGTGCCCATTTGTCCTAGCACACGCTGTTCCCTCTCCCTGGGGTGTGCCCTGCAGAACTCAACATGTGGCTCACAAGGCAGCCCCAAGACAGCCTGTTATCTACCCCAGCTAGTTAAACTCAGGAAGCCTTCCCTGTGTAACACTCAAAGTCCCTGACGTCTGAATGGTGGAAATGGTCACAACTGTGACTATGTGCAAAAGCACAGGCTAGCTGGCCAGCCCCAGCAGGGTCTGGGGCATGCCTGTGTGCTCAGCACTCTCTGTCCAAGGCCCAGCATGCCTGGCAGGCAGCAGGTAGAAGCACCTGAGGCCTGGCAGGCAGGGAAGGGAAAGGGTCACATGCTCTGGCCACAGGGTGGAGGATGAATTCAGGAGTCTAGACCAAAGGTAGTGAAGACAGGCTGGGAGGGAGGGCGGCTGCGGGAAGCCAGAGGCCAGGCGGCAGGGGTGCGTGCACATGAGGTGAGGGTACAGTACAGATATTTGAGAGGTGGATTTAAAAGAAGCTGCTGAGAATGGGAAGGAGAGGAGAGGGGGAGCTTCGGGATGCACAGCCTGGCTTCTCACCGAGACAAAGGATGTAAGGGGTTCCATGCCCACTTGATGGAAGGTTCTCTGGTTTCTGAGAGAGGAAGTAAGGACGGAGTAAGGAATGTTCATCTCGAGGAGACTAACAGAAATGGATGCTCCCAACCACAGATGATTGAACGAATGCAGAGGTGAATTTCAAATGCCTTCCATGTCAGAGTGTAATGAGTTATCAGAAATGCTGGGCTTCTCTGCCCCCTCCCTTCTCCAGCCAAGCTGCTTGGCATTCATCCGTTCCACAGGAGACCATTCTGTGAGTGCATTGTTCAGGAAAGACTTTCTGAACACTTAGGTCCTATGAAGTTCTGCGCATTAGCGGGACCCATAGCGTCCCAGATGATGTTCAAATCAGCCTTCATTTCTAGGGAGCACAGCCAGCCCGACGCTGCTGAGCACTAAGTGTCGGGCTGCACAGAAATGACGGTGAGCAGGACATCACCCCCTAAACCGTGTTGACAACTCTGACGCAGACAGAAAGTGGCAAGAAGTTTTATAACAAAGGCCGATGCTTGGAATACATTGAAAATGGTCCAAGTCTTATTCTAAGACTTGTGCTGATTTGATTACTTCTCAAAACCCCTCACTTGTAGAATTTTCTCACTGTTGCTCTTCTGCTGAAGAGGAAAATGGGACTCTTGCCCATTTTTTGTACATCTCAGCAGCTGAGATAGCACCTGCGTAACCCAGTCCCGGGACCTGTTCACCGTGCTCACTGTGCTCTCCCATGGACGTGTCAAGTGGACAGTCATGGAACTCTGCCTACGAGCTCACCACACTGTTGCCTGCACTTGACTCCTGAATCTTCTCAGTAACTCTAGGAAAGGAAACAGCCATACAGCTGTTTCTGTTACATGTGATAACATATTTCTGCTGTTTCTGTCACCGGGATCTTTGCAGTTCGATTTCATTGGATCCATTTCCAATTCCAACACTCACCAGCCACGTGATTTGGACAAAGTCTTGACTGTTGTGTGCCTCACTTGTTCTCATCCATAACAGGAGATAATGATATGCCAACCTTGAAGGCCACTGAAAAGACACTGACTTAACTTAGGTGAAGTGATTAATGTGGGGCTGGCATGAAAGAAGTGCTTTAGTTACAGGCGGGAAAGTGAGGACCACAGAGGTTAACTGCCCTGTCTACACCTAGCTTTGAGACTTAATCAAATTAGCCCAGGTAAAGTATTAGAATAAGACCGAGACCATTTTAAATGCATTCCAAGCATCAGCCTTTGTTATGACACTTCGTGCCACTTTCTGTCTGCGTCAGACTTGTCAGCGTACGCATTACAGGTCATTTCCAGAGGCCATGTCCTCCTCACCTCGGACCTTAGTTAGCAGTGGAGCTGCATCCCTGCCCTCGCCTGTCCAGTGCCCATACCAGAGTTCTCTGTGCTGTGTCTTGCAGACCGAGAAATTGATTTAAGGGATGAGCGAAGAGGGAATGAATAACTGAATGAACTCAAAGTAATTTTATGGCCCCTATTATTGTAACTAAACAATTTCACGTTTGCCATTTCCTTTGATAATTAATTACTTGAGAAGTAGTAGTATCCCTTTTAGAAATGAAAAATCGAGCGGCGCCTGTGGCTCAGTGGGTGGGGAGCTGACTCCATATACCGAGGGTGGCGGGTTCAAGCCCCGCCCTGGCCAAACAGCAACACAAAAATAGCCTGGCGTTGTGGCGGGCACCTGTAGTCCCAGCTACTCGGGAGGCTGAGGCAAGAGAATCGCCTAAGCCCAGAAGTTGGAGGTTGCTGTGAGCTGTGACGCCACGGCACTCTGCTGAGGGCAATAAAGTGAGACTCTGTCTCTACAAAAAATAAATAAATAAATAGAAATGAAAAATCAAAAGAAACTAGAACTCAGAGAGGGGAGGAGACTCATTCCAAGCTGTGACAAGTCCCCCCCATTTCTGCCACCACCTCCATAGAAAGATGAGGAATCAACTCCAGGTCCTCGACACCAAGGTTGATGTTCTTTCTTCCTTACCACCAGAACGATCAAAAAACTGATATAAATCCAAAATAGAGGCAACCAACTGCAAAACTCGTCTCTGAGCAGCTGAACCAGGGAGAATTACAGAGGTTATGTCCTCCCCCTGCTGAGTTCCAATCAGAATGTGGAACTCTGGGCACATTAATGAATTCTTTGAACTTTGGGTTCTTTCCTTTCAAATGTACTTAACAGCACCCACCTTGCAGGATTGTTGGAAGGCTCAGTGAGAAGATAGCGTGAAATGCCTGGCGTCAGACCTGGTGCACGGGAGGCATTGAGTAGATCGGAGTTAATTAATGTCACCGCACATTAATAATTAGGAGTATTAACTGATAATGATCTCAGTGTGGAAGCCATGCAAAGTAAAGAGGACATTGGGGCTTGACGGGAACTTGGGTGGATCTTCCCTTCACAGCTTCGGAGCTGCTGTCATGACCATGTTGGTTGGAGCTCCAGGGCCCAGAGTGAGAGAAGTCAAGGTGGCATCTCCAGCCATCACACTGCACACGGATCTGCTTACGTAGTACCATGTCACTGGGGTCAGGGTCATAGGTGCGAACCCAGAAGTGAGGGGGAAATAGCCTCAGATGGGCGGAACAGTTATCACCAAACCCATGCACCCTTCTAGGCTATTGAAACAGACTGACACCGTTTGCCCATGATTCTCACAGACCTTCTATTGTTAGTTAGAATGCGTGAGGCCGTGAGAAAAAATATTCAAATAAAAATGGCATAAACAACAACCAGTATGACCTCACAGAACACAGAAATCAAGGAAAGATGGGCTGAGTGTTAATTCACCAGTTCAACAATCTTATCATGAACTCCGAGACTTGGTATCTGTCCACTCTGCCATCGTCAGCAGCTGGGCCATGCTGTCCCCTTGTTTCGAGATGGCTGTCATGGCTGCCCTTGCACGACTTGTCCAAAAGCAAGAAAAGAATTCTACCTTGAGCTATTTTTTGTAAGACCAGGAGCTGGTGCCCTGAAGCATCCGAGCAGACTTTTCCTCTTGTCTTCTCTCCTGGGACTGTGACTCAAGATCAAGCAAAGGAAGAGAAATGCCTGGGAGGAACATGAGAGGAGGCCCCTTTTGTGGGGTGGGATGGGGATTAACCCCGAGCCCAAGGAACAAGTGGGATGATGAATGGCTACTGCAGATGCTCCGGTATTGGTCTCAGCCCGCGGCCAGGAGAAACAGCACCAAATCACCCCTCCCGCATCTGCAGGGCCTCTTGTTCTCATGGGAGTTCACATTCACTCCCTCATTCCAGCCCCTCAGTATCTATCCTGTAAGGTAGGAATAATTGGGGATCTGCTTACTCATTTCACATGTAAGGAAGCTGAGGCTGAGTGACACTTGAGCAGTGTCCTTAGCAGCTGATGTAGCCAATGTTGGAAGTTCCATTCCCGGGTGCCTTCCAACAGGCAGGAGCACTTGAAACACAAGTTCTTCCAGCTCAGGTTCATGTGCATCCCCAAGGGCAATAGAAATGAGAATCTTATTTGAAATCACTTATCGTTTCTCTTTAAAGTTTAACATCCTTGCCATCAAAATATTTCAGACTGAGCAATAATATCTAAGGTAGATAAACACAGGTCCTGAGAGTCATCTAATCTGTTTGTCAGGCAAGAAAACAATGCCAATCGGGTGTAGGTCTGACTTTAACATAATTCTCACTGTTAATGGAGAGTCAAGCCCATCACAGCTGCAGACAGCCAGGGAAGTGAACAGGAGCCAGTGGTGCCCTCCAGCCCAGAGTATGCAATATTTATTACCACTTTAATGGACCCAGGCTGCCGGGTCTACTTGGCCCCGAAGCACTACATGATATTGAGGCTCTCATAAGAGAAACTCTGCAGAGCTAGTCCAGCCTCAGCTGTCCCCTGGATTATGGGAAGGAGCCTCAGCTGTCCCCTGGATTATGGGAAGGAGCCAGTTAGAGGACAGGCTGAAGTTGTTCATTCTGGTTTTTCCTTGAACCAGAGTTGCTCTTTGCAGCCCATACACAATCGTCTTCCCTGTGTGTATTCACTGTAGAATGTTCTCCAGCCACCTCTAGGAATTAGTCCTCTTCTTCTGGATCCCAAAGCCCTTTCCATATGACCTGCCATCCTATCCTCTGCCAAGGCCATTCGATGACAGGACATTTTGGCAAGATGTGAAATTTCATCCAGATTAAACAGTTCCTCCCTCAAAGCTAGCCCTCTGCTCTCGGATCTTGGTCCTGCAGGGACAGAGCTCATTGTCCTGCCTCTGATACTGTTACATGTATCAAAAATAGAAAAATGCCCAACCTACAAAAGTAAGAGAAAACGTACAAATACACCTCAGAGACACGCTAGGATCTTAGCTGCTTTTTGTGTCATGAACACCCTTGGCTTTCTGGAAAAACTAGTGGACCCCTTCTCAGAGTAAGGTTTTAAAATGTGTAAAATATGCCTGAATCATTGTACACAGTTATGACACAATAAAAAATAATTAAAAAAATAATTAAAAAATAAAAAAATAAAGTGTGTAAAATAGGGCAGTGCCTATGGCTCAGTGAGCAGGGCGCTGGCCCCATACTGGGCGCCCTCGTGGTGCCCAGGGTGGTGGTTTCAAACCTGGCCCCGGCCCTACTGCAACAAAAATGAGTAAAATAAAACACACAGGATTAATGAGATTCCAATTATATTGCAATATGTTTATCAAAATAGTTTTAAAAGAAGTTGATAAAATATAAATACACCATGTACATACTCCCCTCACCTAATTGCATCCTACAATGAGAGCTAATGGGGGCCCCATGACAAACACTTTTGTAGGAGCTGTGAGCACGTTTCCCTGCTACAGTGACAGTCTCTGTGAAAGCAATTGGTGACAATTTCACAGACACAGCCAACACACCTGTGGCCTGTACCTATGTTCACAATTGAAGCAAATCCTGAATATCAGTTAAAAGTTCGTGAAAATAAGCATAGATTTTTTTGTTCCCATCTCTAATTGGTTTAATGGTGGTCAATGTCCTAGTCTCTGGAATCAGCGAATGTGAACTTCTTGGGGGGAAAAAAAATTCCTTGCAAACATGATTAAGTTGAGGAGCTCGAGATGAAGTCATAATGGATTACCCCAGTGGACCCTATAATCCAATGGAAGATGGAGACAGAGATTGGAGTGACGTGGCCAAGGAAGCCACTAGAAGCTGGGAGAGGCAGAGGTGGGGGCAGCCCTTCAGAGACAACGCAGCCTTGCCTTCACTTTGACTTAGGACTCCTGGCCTCCAGAGCAGTGAGAGAGTGAGTTCCTGTTGTTGTTTTAAGCCACCCCGTGTGGGGTCATTTGATACAACAGTTCAGGAAACTAATACAGTTTGGTTTTATACCCTTCAGGGAGACAGGAATTACAGGTAAAGTCGAAATGGCACTGGATGAAGAGGGTCTGGCTGTCACAAGATGAAGAGGGTCTGGCCACCTGTCACTGTCAGCCAGTATGCAGAGACGGGGATTAGGTCCACCAAACTTTATTCATCAGAAGGCCAGTGATTCTGGAGAACAGTGAGAATAGCCCTCTCCAAGACTTCTCTGTTCTTCTATTTCTAAAACTGCATTTTTATACAGAAAGATTCAAAGCAAAGACTATATTAATTTTAAGTAATAAACAGAGTAATTCAGTGACCTATTAGAAATTTCCAAAGCAAAAGTTAATTTCCTAAATCTATCCTCCTAAACTACTCACAATAGGCATCTTTAAGGGGAGAGCTACACTTAAAAAACAATAAGAATGGAAGAAATGAGGTGAAGGTCACTTAGGACCTGAACTGACCAGATTGTCTATGACCTGATCAGCTGTTTTGTCGGGGCTATAGCCTGACTAACTCCATCTTTTCTCACTACATGTGCTCTCAATAAATCAGTATGTGGAAGGCAGACATTGGTTTGTTTGGAAAAGGTGGTATATTTCAGCATGGGGGCCTACCAGTATAGGTGAGTTTAAAGATTCATTTGACAATTGCCTGAAAAAGTTAGGCTTTTTCTAACAGACCAGGAGTCAGAGAAAAGGGGTGGTTAACTGAAGATAAGGGTCTATTACTCAGAGACAAACTTCTGGACAAATGCACACACTCAAGTCATTTGCTGTGCGCAGTATATTGAGGACCTGAGGGTGTTTCTTGTATAGCCTTAGGCCTGTTAACGAGTCACAAAGGACATCTCTAAGAAGGAAGGGGGACCTGATGAGGTGTGACCGATCTCCTTTCTCATGGCCAGCAACTCAGTTTTAGGGATCCCCCTTGGTCAAGAGTGGGTCCAGTCAGTTACTGGGGGGGGACATTTAAGATATTATTTTAGCTCCCTTGTGTGCACACAGGCTTGCACACACACACACGTGTGTACCCGCAACTCAACGCTAGTGCAGTCCCTGCTAGCCATCTCCCCTGAGCCAAAATCACCTGAAGACCAATAACCTGCATGTGTGATTTCTTCTCTTCTTAGCAGATAATACCCTCCAGGAACCCCAGGGACTCAGAGGAGACGTCACCTTCTTCACACAGACAAAGCATTTCTGCACCTTTCAGATTTGAGTTTACACAGCACTGGCCGATGGCCGGCTTCAGAGTCTGATCTCACGTTCATCCTCATGAACTCCGAGGGCAGCCTGTCAAAGCCCCGGCCAGCCGGCACTGCACAGAGCTTGGCCGCAGAGCAGACAGATCTAAATGGCCTCTCAGAGTATCAGAAAAGGCCGTGCTACAGCTCAGCCCCGCTTCCCAGTACACCATGAGTCTTCAAACTTAACACGCACAAGACTAGGGGCATTTTCACTGTCTTGCCGTGTTCTTAATGAGGAGCCCGGATGAGGGCACCTGGTGCAGTCAGCCTAAGAGCCAAGAACAGGCGTCACTTCCCTGTCCACCAGCTGTGCCACCTTGGGAGAACACTTAACCTCCTGAACCACATCCACAACATGAGCATCACAGCCCTGGTGTCACATTTGTCCTGAGGACGAGGCAGTTCTGCATCCAAGTGTGCCTCTCAAGTGCAGTGTCCTTTCCAGGAACTGTTACTGGGAACCATAGGCAGGACGAAGCAGGAGCTGCTCTCCCCTCAGGCAGGAGGGACAAGGGCACTCCCCGACCCCTGCTTTGGGCCTGGGGCTTACATCTTTGCTCCAGGTCTACAACCCAGAGCCAGCAAACCCTTCTTAGAATCTGATTCTCCTACAGGTTCACTGAGTGACTCCTGGCAGGTGACCTACCCTTGATCTCAGTTTATCTTCTATAAAAAGTTAATGTACCATGCTCATGGCTGGGAAGAATCAACATTGTTAAAAATGTCCATACTACCCAAAGCAATATACAATTTTAATGCAATTCCTATTAAAGCTCCATTGTCATATTTTAAAGACCTTGAAAAAATAATACTTCGTTTTATATGGAATCAGAAAAAACCTTGAACAGCCAAGACATTACT
>CAUYRH010090717.1:0-21794 GCA_963574655.1 Perodicticus potto
TTGAAATCTCTCCCACTACCAGGAGCTTTGGTGTTTTCTGTATTCTTTTCTGTAAATCAATTCTGTCTTATCACGGACGGGTGGGGGGGGGAATAATGTAATGAAGAATAATAAAATACATGTATTTAAAAAAAAAAAAAGACGAAGAAAACTTTAAAAAAAAAAAAAAAAAGAATCTACAATTTGCTGTTCTGGCTAAGGCATCTTCCAAAGGTGCAGAGCTGTCTTCTAACCGTATATCCACTGGGGCTGGAACTCATCTCAACTTTGAAAGCACTGACTCACTGACATTCTTTCCTGCTTTCAGATCCCACTGACTGTTTCTTCTCTACCATCAACCCAACTCCAGCAGCACCTCATGAGGCTGTAACAAGGTTTTACAGATGATCCACATTTCCACCGATGATCCTTGTGTGTAATTATTTAACCTACATTACCATCTCAACCCACTCAGATGTTCAAGGTAACAGCAGTGACCCCGTCATTATGAACTGAGTTTAATACCTAGACGAGTCAGCAGTCTTGCTTCTAGAATTCTCTATGAGAATTATGATAAGCAAAGTCACTCTCTCATGTATATTATAAATGAGGACAATTTCAAATATTTATCCCCAAAGGTATGCCCACGTCTGTTTTACGGAGAAAGGGAAACAGCAAGGACTCGTGAGTAAGCCGTTAAAAGCAGGTGCAATTTACTTACTTTCCTTTAAGCACCTTTCCTTGTAGAAATCCAACTTGAAAGCACAGTTGGAAAAGGTCAGTTCTTTCTTTTCATGCCATCATTGGCAAATATATATATATAGTTATATATATATATAACAAGAAAGAAAAAGGGTGTGGTAGGGAGGAATGGAGAAGACCAAGTAGATAAAGAAAGGATTATAAAGGCTATATTCTCTCGAAGATTTTGCCAATAAGATTAAGCAAATAGTTTAGTTCTGATTTTGGCTAAGAGAACAAGGAGCCGTCAATGAGAACCCTCTAGCTCAGCGGTTCTCAACCAGTGGGTCATGACCCACAGGAACTGTATTAAAGGGTCACAGCATTAGGAAGGTTGAGAACCACTGCTCTAGTTGTACCTGGCTGTCTTCACTTGAACTCTCATAGAGAGTGGTTCAGTCACTCTACGTCTTTGTGTATTCACTTTTGATTTCAACAAGGTTTTGTTTTGTTTTGTTTTTTAAAAAAATTAACAAAGAGAGGCCTCAGCAGAAGACTAGCAGTCCATTTCAACAAGAAAAAGTGGTATTTAATCCCTAATACGTAGCTAGATGCTTGAAAAAAATGCATGTTTTTGTATTCTTTATGAAATCCCCTTTAAAGACCACTCACGACCCTTTAGCTGGTTTCCCCCTATGCTTTGGCTTTGTCCATTTTCCCACCATGCAGGAGGCACAGTCGCACAATGAAAATTACTTGAAGAAATCCTTTTATGTTTCCACACCAGTGTTCCTCATTCTTCAAACACTGACCAGAGCCCTGTTTGTGGTGTACATGGACAGCTGACATTTTCCATTTGCTTTCGATCACAGGCCACCAAGCACACAGGCCCCTGGGAAGGGGGGTGCTGCACAGCACTCTGGGGGCCTCCCTTCCTGACCCCCTCGCCCCCTCAGGGATTCAGCAGGAGCAGCGATGCAACAGCTACAACCATCTAGTCCGCACGTATCCAAAGCCATGCTCTAAGGAGAGAGAGACTACGGGCAGCGGTGGGCAACCGGATCGGAACGATCTTAGGAAGGTCTATGGGACAACTACTGATAGAAGGTGACCGACACCTTACACTAAGTACCGTTGATGGTGACAGTACCTGCCTTGGGTTTTTGTTGCAGTTCACTAGACAAGGTGGTGATAAAAGCTGCAGAAGAAGGAATACTTTTAAAATCTGCACATACCGAATGTCCATTTGCTCAGTAAAGAAAGGGTGAAATCAACTCCTTTGGAAGAAAAAGAATTTATGTTTGGAGAGGGGGCAGGAAGCGAGCACACAATCACCCCTTCTCTGGAGACCGTTTCACAAACGCCATCAGCCTCTACAAGACATCTTTCCTGTATAATCTGAACACCTCTACGTCTGACTGACTCGTGAATTGTAGAGGGTGAGGTAGCAGAACGAAGTGCAAGCTGGCGACAAAGCAGTGTGCCTTGTAGTGACGTGAACGGAACACAACCCACCCACAGCGTACCTCATTGCTCTAGACATGCCCAATGCCTCTGATTAGCTCCTTTTAAATAAAGTACACACATGGTATTTGTTCCATATATTTTAGATCTGCGAGTGCATACATTATCATAGGTGAATGTTAGTTTCAAGGACAAAGATCTCATGCCCATCTTCTAGGTCAGTCAATTCATGCTTTAGCTTCCAAAGATGCAGCTCAGGAACTTGTTTTTTAGAATGAGCACAAATGACCCATGGAAGATACAGCCTTGGTCCTGGGAATACCAGGTGCTTTGTCTATAATGAATCACACCCATGAAGTACTGAGTTTTAACTAGAGACAAAAAGTGGCTATTTATATGAAACCAGAGTACAAATAAGAATTACATTTTTCTTAGGTAATTCTAAATTTTCATCATTTTCCTTTACCTATAATTCGGGTGAGAGGGAAAAGATGGAGCGATTACTGAACACCAATAATAAAATGACTTTCCTGCTACAAATCTGACTTTCCTCCATAGCAAAACCAGGACTTATTTCTGGGGCACAGAGTACTGAACGTTCCCACGAGGAATCGAGTTGGTTTATCTAATAACTAGGGGTGTTTAATTTTATGTGGTGGAAATGAACTGCCGTGTAGGTCAAAGTGCTTAATAGATCACAATATCTGTGACGCACGGATTGCACTGCTTTGGAGTTTTCTGGCTCCTTCAAGGTTCTGGTGGGCCTCTCCTCACTGCCAGCAGGTGAGGTGAGACCCTGCCAGGTCCCAAGCTGTTTACATTCTGTGATGGAGCTAAGTTGACTTCATTAATATTTACAGCTGGGTGATGGGAATCAGATGTCCTTTTTGTACGACAGGTGAGGAGGAGAGAAGTTATTAAAAACAGATTTCTTCCCCACCCCCGAAAAAACTCTTAAACTTAAGGATATGGAACAAACCAAAAAGCTTCACACTTGGGGATGGTATTTTTCTCTAGGTCATGAAAAGCCATCACTTGGGCATAGGTCTTAGGGTAACAAAATATAACACTACTTGGGTTAAGAATATGCTATTGGGATAAAGGAAAAAAAAAAAAGAAAACTATTGAAAAAGTAACTTCTTGCCAAGTAGAGGCACTAATTCCGAGCCACACTCCTTTGTAGTGGGGGCAATCTTCAGCTGCTCCTCTGGGTTAATGAGACTGATTTCCCTGTGTGGGGGATCATGGCTGCTGGCGCTGAAGCTTTCCAAGAGGTTGAAGATTATATGACAAATATTATTATACATCATGTCATAGGAGCCCAGCCCCAACGAGGGGCCCGAGGCTGGGAGCCGGAGCATCCCTATCTGCAGCTGTCTTGCTATTTACGGCCCTCACAGCCTTGGGGGTGCTGCTCGGGCTGTCTTCATGGAGGGGGCTCAAAATTCTAGGCTTCTGGGCTTTTTAAATTTGTATCATTTGAAGAAAGAAGGTGAAGTTTTAATACAAATAGACAGAAAGCCAGTTCTCCTCCTCCTCAGTACACTTCTGACAGGCACAATAAAAAGGCGTGGCCTGGGCTAAAGTGCTGCAGCGCAATCCTGAACTGTCGGAGGCAGTGGGATGAGTTTCATCTGCGCCGAGATGGGACTGCGGAAAGTCACTTCTAGTTTAACGGGCCAAGGTTTCTGCTAATTCCCAGAGGCCCCTGAAGAAGGTCAAGTCTGTGAGTAGAATGTCATCTCCTGCCTGGCTGTTCATCTGCCCTGGCAGGTGGGGTGGCTTTCTCTCTACAATAGCCTGAGCCAGTATCTAATGTCCTTCTTCTTCTGTCTCCCCTGTTGTTCTTGCACCACCCCCTTGTGGTGGAGACATGGGCTATGGGCTCATGGCAGCCTGGTTCTAATTCTAGTTCTTCTGCTTACCAGTAGGATAAACCAGGAGAAGGTACTTAACTCTGCTGGGTCTCAGTCTCCCCATCTGTAAAATGGGAACGAGATGAACCAGCTGGCAGAAATCCTTGTGGGGGAGCACCTGAGACTGTATGTAAATCCCCAGCCTCTGCCCTCAGTTGCTTTCTTTCCCACTTCACTGCTCTTTCTGTGGGCCAACTACTCCCTACCCAAGCACTGGTTTACAGCAGCACGCTTCTCCTGTTCTCCTCATCACCAGCTCGGGCAGCCTCCAGAGTTCAACTCAAAGACCACTTCTCCTAGCAAGTTCCCCATGAGATCCTTCCCTCATCTGATATTCCAAAGGACATGGGCTATGCGGTCCATATCCAGTGATGTGTTTCTGCGTCACCTCATAATTATTTGTATATCCGTCTTTTCTTTCCTACCAGGCTAAATCTGCAGCATCCAGCCCAGCACTATATCTGGGCACTTGGCAGATATTTGTTCAGCGGACAAATGTGGCAACACAAGCCCCCAAAGCAGCTTCTGATGCGCTTGCTTTAATAAAGGCAACGCTTTAGCTGCTGCTCTGCATGAAAACATCGATCAGAGAAGAAAGCCAGAGTCAGAATGTGAAGTGCACTCGTGGGGTGAGAAAAGCGTCAGAGGTTATGTGAGAAGAGCAGCCCCAGGGCAAAGCAACAGAAGCCGCGACAGCGGCTCTGAGCCCCGCCTGGACACAGTGCCAACCTGCAGGGAAGGAGATCGTCCCGGGCGTCGGATCAGACTTTTGGGATAAAAGAAATCGGATGAAGATCGAGGAGGTTTTGGCAGCTGCCGTGAAACACGAGAAAAGGGAGAATGAACAAAGAAATATTCTCAATTCAGAAATACTATTAAAAAAAATCTTAGGGAAAATAATAACTTGATAGTAAACATTAAATGACATTATTTTTGTTGAGTCCACATCTAAAAGCATATTAATTGGTCTTCATGTTACAATGAATTTATCTAAGTTCCAATCCCCTTCAATTTCTTTCTATTTATTTTGGCATAGACATTCTTACAATATATGCAGGGTAAGAAGCCAATGAAGCCAATTGAGAGACATTAAAAATCTGTTGTTACAAATACCTCATGAGCTTTTAAATATAAACAATGTGGATGACTCAGTGGGGCGGCTGAAAGATTCTTAAAACATTTTCACTTTGCTATGGAAACCGTAGTAATGTGACATGCCATGAGAGGCATGGAAATCTTGGCTCAAGGTCTGTGATGTGTAGACACACCCTGCAGAGAGCACAAGATTTATTTCTCTACTCAAAACCTATTCTCCCCTAAGCCCCATCGACGTCAGCGTGAACCCCAACTTTGGGCACTCGCACCTCTTGCCCTGCATACTCCTGGCTTCCCAAGTGCCGGAGGCAGAGTGCTCACCCCACTTCCCAGGAGCAAATGCTGAGTAGAGGAGGAAAGCTTTGGAATTCTCTGGAAAGCTTACGAAAGGAAGAAAACAACAGCTCCTCTTGGTCAGAATGGATGGAAGTATTTTACTAGTTGTTTTCATAAGCTTATCTAGGGAGTTTTCCATCAAGATGCACTAAAATTTTTTTTTATCATTTTAGTGACACAATCTGCAAACTCAAGCAATCCTTAAAGGGAAAAGACACATTCCTTTCAGTCTGGCCTCATTAGCATTCCTCTCTTCCCCTCCCAAAATACTTTATCAGGGATGAAGTAAAAATGATTATTAAAAAAAAAAAAAACTAAGCTAAAAACAATGCTATAAAGATAGCACAAACCATTAGCTACTTGGGTGGTTTCTGGTAGCACCCCCAAGACATGTTGTGAATTTTACATTTGTATGATGAACGTGACAATAAAACTATCTTTAGTATTCTTGTATTTTATAAAGATAACTAGTTTCCAAAGCCTTTATGGCTCCTCAAAAATTCCACAGTCTAGGGCACAGGGCTGGGCGACTGCCCCCGTGGGCCGTTCCTGTGCTCATGTTGAAGCCTCATGTCTGAAATAGACAGCAAAACCCTCCTAATGTGGACGGATGAATTCCCCTCCAGCTGTTCTTATCTTTATCATGTTATTCGAAGAAAAAGTGGTTTTTTCCTCCACTTACAGTAGGCTTCATACTCATTATGAATTCTAAGTGAACTACTTTTGTTCAAAGTCACAGGGAAGGGACGAGTTTCTCAAACATCCCAATGGTGAATTGTCTCCATCTGATTTATTTATGTCAGTTGAAGAGGAAAAAAAAAAAGCTTTTGTACATGTGTGTCATTGAAGAGAATAAAGAAAAGGCGTTAGAGAATATGAGCTGTAATTCCTAAGGTGGCAGGAAAAGGGTCTGACAGAGAGCAACTGGGTCTGGCTGCTAGTTGTTACTCTGAAGCTAAGGCATCCTGACGAGTCACACGTGAGCTCCCACCCATGAACCGGCTGCGCTGCTGCAGAGGATAATTTCTGCAGTCCTTGGTTCTGATAATCACAGAGCAGGGAGAAGTTATACTATGCACTAGAGTTGGGCCTTCAAAATAAATATAGGCCATTTTCCTTGAGACGGCAAGTGAAGTGAAGCCAAACTCCAGTTTTTCCACACGTACCAGTAAGTTAGGTAATCTGAGGGACTGGGATTCATTTAGGGACTGTCACGCTGAAAAATACTTCACGGGGGGCATCTAAATGGGATACAGATTATGACCGTGACTTTGCAACTGTGTTCAGCTCTTTGCTTCTGAAACAGATAAAATGCTGCCATCCTGAGGTGTTCTGAGATTAATTAACACGTCTGGACTCATCATTATTCCTCCCAAGGTCATTTTGGACTTAAGAGGTCAGTAAATTATACCAAGAGCCAAGCAATGGATGCAGAGTTTGGGTTGGAGTGGTGCGTTATGGCTTAAGTACAATAAAAGTCTGGCAAGAAGGTCACCAGATGTTGCACTTAGAACTTGTATGAATCATTTTTTTCCCATCTGTATGTTTCGACTTTTCCCTTAACGCTTTCCTAAGAAACTGACTAGTGAGGCAAGGCTTACTTTGTTTAACATAAGCATTTGGAATAAAAACCTCAACGATAAATTAAGGTAAGAGGGAACCTCCCTCCCTGACAAAATGGCCTTTGGACTTGGTTTGCTATAGGGGGAACAAGTCAGTAAAAGGCAATTTCACCCAGACCCTAGCACCAAGAGTTCGTGACCAGGACGCAGACTACCTGAAAATGCACTTGACATCATAGCTCTAATTGTTTCCTTACCCGCAGCTTTTCCTCTGTCTTAGTAGATTGCTTACAGTTGGGGTGCCAGACGGTGGAACCTGAAAGACACAAGTAAGAGTAAAGGAAAGGTACAAAGTCTTGTTAGATAGAGCTTCTGAAAAGGGCTCATGTTCCCGTCACAGGAGTGTTAGAGCCCCATGCCCGGTAAACCACGAGCCTGAAATCAAACAACTCCAAACTCACGGGTGAGTTTCCTTCTCCAGCCTGAGCTTGTGTTATAAAGGTCATAATTCCAGACCACAGAGACCACTCACTGGGCATAAGTATTTTAGTGCAACAGATATTTAATTCTTGACTGGCTCTTTGTACCATATTATTATCCTTTAAAGGTAAGGTCTGAGTGCTTACTCCAAAGCTGCATTTAACTTCAGAAATGTAAGTCCTGTTTATATAATATCAAAACAAGCAATTTTGTTGAGAGAAATAGTCAAGCCAGTTAGTCATATCCAGAAGCAAAACTTGCTTGAATTTTTCATAGACCCAAATGTATACAGTTACCCATATACAAATAAGAAATTAAGCCAACTAGGAGAGAGGTTGAAAATTACATTATAAATCCAAAAGTTTCCTTTAGATTTCAACCTTTAAATTAATTTTTTTTAAAAAAAAGTCTTTACTTTGAAACTAGTAAAGTAACTATGTAGGGTTACTTTCTGTCCCTGGGTGAAAAGCTTCAGTTTTTAAGATTATCTCTCTTTCTTGGACTATGGAGCACTTTCACAAATGGTACCAGCATCATGGAATTAAGAAAAACACCATCTCCAATAGTTCTTATCGTCTAAGAATCCAATGCTTGCTCATATATGTAATTTAAGATTATGGGTAAGGATGACGTGTAAGCCCCCAGTCCACGTTCAAATGTGGAGATGGGCGGAATTTAAGTGAACAGTTAAAAAGACTAAAGCCCATAAAGTTACTATGTTGAAAGCAGTGGGTAAATTACATACCTTACATAGATATAAGATTTGTAGCATATTCAGATTTATCTGCATCGTATGATTTAAAATATTTACCTCTGTGTACTTCCAAAGTCACCAAATTAAAATAGCTCATGAATGACTTTATACCACAGAGCTATAATAAAATTAATGACAGGAAAAAATGCTTTTTACATCAGAAAGAAATTTTCAGTTCTATTTAACAATCATGTTCACCTTGCTTAACCCAGGACCTCCCCCCCTGAAAAGAAAAACAAACAAAAAGCAGACAGATGTACAGGTCCCTTTAGCACTAACATTGGCTCAAAGGCTGAGTACAAAGCATAGGAAATCCTCTGAGCGTGGAGAGCACAGGGGTCAGGCCCAGGCGAAGCAATCGCTAGGAAGGTTCTCAGGAGCTGTCACTGGCCAGAACACCGGGGCTGCACACAATGGCAACATTGTTCTCCGGAGGTCAGACACACAAGGAATGCGACTCGGGCGGGACATCAGATGCTGAGGAAGACGAAACTGCCATTCTTCAAACATGTGCCAATAAGGGAGGCAAGTCTACCAGAGCACAAAGCAGAAGGTTTAGAAGGATCCCTGGAATTCCGAATGCAGCCTTAACAGATAGCTGTCTGCTTGTGGTGCGCACACGCTGTCTTTGTGCACGGTTGGAAGCCACCCTCTCCCTTCAGCCTGCGTTGCCACTTCGGATGTGTAGGATGGCGCCTTGAGCCTTTGCCTCTGTTCCTTGCAGAGGCAGGGATGGCCTGCACTCCTGCGTCTTTGCTTTTTGAGTACTATAATTGACACGCTAAAATCTAATACAAAGCCTAGAGACCAAATGAAGCCTGAGTCTGCTTTGTGCTGAAAAATGCAAAGAGACACCTGTCTATTGCCACTGCACATGTACAGTCTGTTCTCGGAAGAATGTGTCACAGAATGCTCCAGTGAGACCACAGAGCAGGGCGCTGCCACTTGCCTTCATAGGGTCCTTCAAAATGCAGTGATGTTTCTAATCACAGTTTCTCAGAGCGATTATTCCAAACCTAGAAGGAAATCTGGGCTGTCAGTTTCTCGTCTGGCCAGATGTTTGGAGGGGACAGCAACCCAGGCCTTACTTACTTTAATACTCAAGAATCATTTCTATGGACTTTTTTTTAATGGACAAAAAATATTGAGAAAGCAAAGCAAACCATTTTAAAAACACACATAGTATTATATGCAAATAGAAATAAAGAGATGACTTGTGAAGGCGGTGGAGACCCAGTAATTACCAAAGCCAAAAAGCCATGGCAGCGCTACAGCTCTTGCTAATTTTAAGGCTAAACCTTGTCTGATTAATGAGTCTTTTTCCAGCTAAAAATAGTAAAATGCTTGCACAGATGGTGCCATTTGACTAGAAGAGAATCCTCTCCCAAAGCCTTTCTGAGAAGCTTCAGAATTTGAGAGGAGATAAAAACTGATCATAGTTTTAGGCTGGGAAAGTTTCTGAAAATTATTTTCAATTAAAATAAATCTGACAGCTCTCTGATATAATGAGTGCTTCCCTGTCACCACCAACTTCTCACTCTTCCAGGGACTCTGCATGTGTTCTCCTCTGTCATCTCTCATTCTGTCTCTGTCCCGCTCCCTCACCATGAGGGGTGTGTCACCTTACTGGGATGAAATAAGCCTGTGACGTAATTCATCCAGTCTGAGATTATCTTCTTGAACGCCCACAGAACAGCAAGCTGGGAGGCCACACACATACACACCCTTCTCACAGGACAGTGAAAGGAGGACAGAGTAGCTGTCAGATCAGGAATATTTCTAGAAATTTCTAGAAATGCTTTCCCTCTATTAATCTTGTGTTTGCCAAGCATGTTCCTAGGGAGAGTTGGAGAGGACGTATTGCTGACGGCACTCTTCCTTCACATGCGGTATCCACGTCCAGTCCTATTTGCCGTAAGGAAGCAGCAACCCGGATCATTTGTGAACAGCCTCAGGGGCTCCCTGCCAGCACGTCAATTGCTCGGCTGATTAACAGTAACTGATGAGGTAACTTTTGGCCGCATTCACGTTGGATTTGGGTAGCCTCACAGAGAATAAGATGCCTTCTCTAAAAACGGTCCATCTGACAGCAAGATTTTCTTTTCCCGAGTAGGGAAAATTAGAGTTTTCCAGTACAGCTTACCTTGAAGATACATTTCCTCTCCTTCTGTGAACATCTGGTTGCATCTGCTGCATCGTGCACAGCTGGGGTGGTAATGTTTGTCACCCGCCTGCAAGACAAAAGGTAGGGGACATTTGGTCTGCTCCTCGTCATGGCTCTCAGACACTCTTCTGGGGTTGGGGATTTAGAAGAAAAGAGAAAATGCCGAAAAAGGCACCGTAATTGTCCCATTGACCTAACTTCCCACGTCAACAGCGCTAGAAGCTCAATCCAACTCCGTTGGATCTGGAAGGGACTGGAAGCCCAGCCCGTCCTTCCTGCCAGGGTGAGGTGCCTGTCAGGGCTTCTGGCTTCCATGTTCCTCTTGCCCTGGGCTTCACTGGACAGCTGCCAGTTACACACCATCGCACCAGCTGCCTGAGATGAGTCCCCTCCCTCTCCCACAAACCCCACCTCCAAATTTATGTTGGAGGCTAATGTTGGTTTATATGAACCCGATAAAAGTAATGATCCTTATATTTAGCAGGTTCTTGCTTTCTTGGCTAAATAATCTGAAAATAATAAATTCGCGCCAAGGTGAGAAAAGCCACAGTAAAACCATAGTAAAATACATTATCTACTGCTTTTATCTCAGAGGGAGCCCAGATTCTCTTTTATGCTGCTTATAACAATCTTGTTCCAATGCCTCATATTGAGAGCTTTCTGAGGAAGGCATTTTCCTGAGGGGCTCTGCATAATTCATGAGCATTTCACATTCCTCATGTGACAGATGCCATCACAGCAGGTGTTGACTTTCCCAAAGCAAAGTGTCACTGGACACAGGGACAATTCTCTAGACAGGTGCCCGGTCACATCAGGGTCATGCTCCCAATGCCTGCCTGACAAGAACAAAATCCTTTCACTCACAGCCTAGCAAAAAAATCGTCACCAATGTAAAATGATCAACTGAACTCCGTGATTAAGTTATTTTCATCAATCAATTGTGAAAAACATCTCGTTTGCACTGACCATGTGCAAGGCCGTGCTGAGACAGAGAAGTGGCTGCATCCTGTGTCTGAACCTGCCTGAACTTGTCACAGGAAATCAGATGGCAGGTGGTGGCTCTCTCCTCGCACTTTCCTGCAGAAACTGTAAGAGCCGCTTCACAACTAGAGTGCGGGATGGTGGTCAGGTACTCAAGATAATCAAGTGGGAAAAAAACTGAATTTATCTAAATAAGAAGCTAGAAATGAAATCTTTTCAGTAATGTGTGCCAGAAAATTCCAGAAGTGGTGATATGTCTTTGTTCAGGCAATATTTTTAATTAAAAAGAAATTTTTCTTGCAGGAATTGGGGGGTGGGAGCGCAGTGAACATTGTAAGAGAAGTATAGGAAATAGCAACACAAAATACTTCCAGGCTTTAAGACATCTGGGGTCAAATGTGAGTGGGGCTGGGCATGGAAGTTCACACCTGTACCCTCACTCTGGGAAGCCAAGGTAGGAAAATCACTTGAGGCCAGGATTTCAAGACCAGCCTGAGCAAAGGGGAGACCTTATTTCTACAGAAAACAGAAAAAGTAGCCAACTATGGCAGCAGGCACCTGTGGTCCCAGCTATTTGGGAGGCTGAGGCAGGAGGATCACTGGAGCCTAGGAGTTTGAGGTTGCAGTGAGCTATGATGAGGCTCAGAGACCTTGTCTCAGGGAGGGAAAAAAAAAAACAACCTATTAAAGTGATGTATTCCCAATCAAAATACCCACAGGAGTCTCCTTCACAGACTTCTAATAGTTTGCTTCCTTATGTTCACGTGGAAGAAAAAATGCACAAAAATACAAAGTCCCCATCTCTTGGAGACACAACACCTGGGCTGAGGTTCATCCTAGGGAATACTATCCTGAGGGAATATTTTTGCCTCTTGCTATAAAAAAATTTATTATAAGGCTATAGTAATTAAAATACTTTAAAACATGTAAGAGTAGAACTTAAATCAGCTCGGCACCTGTGGCTCAACGGGCTAAGGCACCAGCCACGTACACCTGAGCTGGCAGGTTCGAATGCAGCCCGGGCCCACCAAACAATAATGACGGCTGCAACCAAAAACTGGCCGGGCGTTGTGGCGGGCGCCTGTAGTCCCAGCTACTTGGGAAGCGGAGGCCAGAGACTCGCTTGAGCCCAGGAATTGGAGGTTGCTGTGAGCTGTGATGCCACAGCACTCTATTCAGGGTGACAGCTTGATGCTCTGTCTCAAAAAAAAAAAAAAAAAAAATCAGTAGAATGGAAGAGAGGGACCAGCTGCATGGCCAGACCTAAAAGGGAATTTAGTTTATGATAAAGGTGATGTTTCACAAGAGTTGGTGAGGTACTGTTTCTCTACTTAGAGAAAGATAAATCATCTAGATCCCTAACTCATAACCCATACACAAATAATTCCAGAGAACTCACAAAGCTAAAAGTAGAAACGAAATTATGGAAGTACTAGAAGAATATAGAGGTGACTATTTTTAAAAACTTGGAGTAGGAAGGCTGCCCTAAACAAGGAAAAATCAAGACACAAACAATAAAGAAAAATAGGCCAGGCATGGTGGCTGACGCCTGTAATCCTAGCACTCTGGGAAGCTGAGGCAGGTGGATTGCTTGAGCTCATGAGTTTGAGACCAGTCTGAGCAAGAGTGAGACCTCATCTCTAAAAAATAGCTGGGTGTTATGGTGGGCGCCTGTCCTCCCAGCTACTCGAGAGGCTGAGGCAAGAGGATCTCTTGAGCCCAAGAGTTTGAGGTTGCTGTGAGCTATGATGACATGGTATCTACTGAAGGTGACAAAGGAATACTACACTGTCTCCAAAAAAAGAAAAGAAAAGAAAAAAGAAAAATACTGATTCATTTGGGCAAAAATAATAACAATTTCTAGACATAAAACAATGGTAAAAGAGAAATAATTTTTAGAAAAATACTTTCTATGCATTTCAAAGGATTATTATCCCGAATATATATAAAGAGTATCTATAATAAAAAATAAGTGGCAATATGAGTAAAAGGAAATTTCTACATAAAATGTAGATGATCTAAAAAACAAAGAATTCATTCAATCCTACCAGTAATTAGAAATACAATTTAGAAAAAAAAACTTTCTTCATCAAATTGGCAAAGATAGAAAGAAGACTCATGTAAAAAAATAGACATTCCTATCAAATAGGCTGTTGGTGAGTAAAATCCTTTTTTGAAGGCAACTTGGAAACATCAATTAAAATTTCCTATGTACATACTCCCAAATTATAATCCCACTTCTAGAAACCTATCCTAGTGAATTTCTCACTTATGTGCCCCAAAGTGTAAGTATTAAAGATTCAGTACTGTGTTACTCACAACAGCAAAAAACAAAGAAGCAGAAAACAACCCAAATAAGGAAGCATTTAAATAAAACATTGAATCATACACAGCCATTTAAAAAAAAACGAAGTAAGCTTATCGGTACTTACATGGAAAGAGCACACACTAATAATACTAAAAGAAAAAATAAATCAAGCAAAAATAATGCCTATAACATTTTGCCACATAAAGTAGTGGCCAAAAGTGTGGCCACACTGGATTCAAATCCAGTTTCTGTACTGTGGGATCTTGTGCAGGTGACGATCTCTTAAATATTCAGCTTCCACGTTAGTAATGAGATGCCAGTTTCCAGCCTATCACATTAAGTTCTTTAAAAGCATTACTTAACACCTTCAACAATGTAGCATAGCAGGCACTGTTACTATTAGTTATGTTAGGGAGGACACACATGTATCTGTATGCTGATTTTATTTGTGTGCCCCACTGCCAGAGCAGATGGGAAGAATGCACGCAGATTGGTTTGCTGTGGTTGCCTCTGGGGGGAGAGGTAGGATGTGGGAAGCAGCCGGGACTGTGGCCCTCACATTCTCCTTTGCAGCTGTCTATTTCATCTCAGCCATTTATAACAACAATGTATTTTTTTGTTACTGTGGAATAAGAAAATAAAGACCAAGATGAAAAAAGTCCCCATCTCTTGGAGATAATGACACTTGGGCTGTACGTGCAGCCCATCCCGTACTAGATATGGGGTCTCAGGCAGATCCCCAAATCCTGGACCCTCAAAGTGGAGATGATGGTGTGGTGGTGATGACAGGGGTGATGGAGGTGGTGAGGTTGATAATACTAAAAATGAGTATTTTTTATTGTGATTATTCTGTGTCAGTTACTGTTTACATACTTTACAAATATTTAGTCAGTTTTGTGTCACAATAATCAAAGGTGGCAAGAATTGTTGTTACTCCTACTTTATAAATGAGGAAGCTAAGGCCTGGGGCTGGGGTTGAGTGTTCATAGTCACATAGTTACAAGTGGTGGGTCCAGGATATGAATTAGGTGAGCTTGGCTCTGGAGTGTGTGCTCTTACCTAGTCTAACAGCTAAAAACCATCCAGCACTTCACTGCTGTAATTACCACGCAGTGATGTGGAGGGGAATAATGAAGTGACATTCTGAAAATGGTGTTTCACGCTGCAGAGAATGATGATCATGATGATAGGAATAATGACATAAGAACTCTGCCCAGAGGTAGTCCCAGGGCCATTCACAAAAAGAAGGTTCATTAGTGTGATTTGGGATGCTGGCAAAAGACTGTGGGCTGCTTACCCTTTCCCAAAGGCAGGCACAGGAGACTTTCTGTGTTCTATCAACTGTAAGATAGACGGAAGCAACATCAAGAGCCCACGTGCCAGGGCTGTGCTCTAAAAAGCGCCAGCAGAAACACTGCTAAGAAACAATGTCATCAGTCTTGACTCATGCACCTGTTTCATCCCGAGTTGCTGTACATGTCAAGAAATCCAGCGAGCCAGAGTCACAGGCAGTTACCAAGCCATTTGAGAGTCATTTTGTTTTTGTGGCAGTGCAGGCCTGAGGTGCCCCAAGGTCAGGTGCTCCAAGACTAGGGAGCCCCCTGTTTCCATGGGTGAGCTGCCCCTCCTGTTTCATTTCCCCCTACACAGGCACCCACAATGGTTCACAGAGCAGCGTGTGCACACGCTGCTATGTGAACAAGGCCAGAAAAGGAATCAGAGCTGAACACAGACCAGAAGTCATACGCAAACTCACCAAAAATCAGATGTAGCTGAATCAAAATCATTTAAATAGGAGTCATTTTTAGAAGAAGAAGAAGTATTTCAGATCATGAGAAAAATGGAAGACTAAGTAATACCCATATAAGGAACAGATAGTAAGCACGCTATTTACCGCAGCCAGGAGACTACTGGTGAAAAACTTTTTTTTTTTTTTGGTGAGGGCCAGGTGCAGGTGGTTGTGTGAGGGGTGTTTACCCAGTTTCTGGCCCCAGGCACACACAACTGCAACTCTACCTATGCCTGGGCCCCAGAGGGATGTGCTACTGGAGCTCGCCAGAGCTCTATCATCACTATTCTCCATCTATCTTCACACCCTGTAAAAGATTACAACTTTATTTCCTTATTTTTCACATGATCAAAAATGTACATGTTAACAGATACCTTCTGGCTAGCATTAAACTCTGTGAACAATCAACAATTTGCTTATTTACCTGAGTTTTATGCCTATACATGCAAAGTGCTAAAAGGTGCTTACCTTTAATTTAACAGTACAGATTCAATCAGATCTCCATGGTTATTACTGATATTTTGTTACTCTCTAAATTGAAAGATAAACTTGAGCATACAAGCCAGAATTCTGGGGAAATAACATCTACTTAGAGGCAACATTTAGTAAAGTCACCAATTTGCTTATGAAACCTATTGTCTGGAAGAGCAGAAAAGAGCTCTAAATTCCTTCTGGATAAGGGTACAGGGAAAGTGCCACAGGATTTGGAATCAGAGGACTGAGATGTTAGTTTGTTACCTGTGGGCCTCAGTTATGTTACTGCTCGCTCTCTTCAAGCCCACGACACTCACCTGAAAAATGTGAAGGGCTGGATAGAACGTTTAAAACCCATTTAGTTGTAAAATTTTCTTTCTGTGTAAAATTCGTATGAAATTCATACTTCTACAAACTCACATAACACTGCTAGCAGAAAAGCAATTTGGGAAGAGAAAGGACATTCTTGGTGGCAGAGAAGGGAGGTTAACCAATGACTCCATAGCCAAGGGTAATTCTGATGCCCTAACTAAGTCTGAGACTATTACAATACGCTTCTGGGAGTATAAAAAGAGAACTATAATCATGGAATCCATCCTTTGACAGATGTCTGCTTATCTGATAACCTGCTCAGCTCCTGGAGTACTGGTTTCTCTTTACTCCACTTCTCTTGGCCCTGGTGGTCAGCCTTCATTCATTTGCCACTTCTACCCTGTTTATGTCCAGAAAGGACTCACAGGTGCTTACCAGAGAAGGCCATGACTTAAAAACAATTGATCAAACATCTTAAAAAATCAAAAGACTCTAAACTCAGGCAAACATGTTTGTTTTGCTGTTAGCTTCTTAGTGGATGAGGCCAAAAAGGGAATGGGACAAAGGTCTCACTGTTTGAAAACACAGCCACATACAATTATCCTTAGAGGGACAAGATACCCTGATTCTAAATTCGTAAGTCACTGTAGGCTGAAGCGCCATAAGATCTTATTCTGTGCTGGGTTTTTATCCCAAGTACTTTAACTGAATTGTCACACAACAGCCCTTGGACATAGATGCCATTTTATAGTCTTGTTCTATAAGCAAGGAAACTAAATCGTTCCACTCAAACCTCCCAGTGCTTCCAGAAGGCAAAGCTACGCTTTGAACCCAGCTAGCCTGACATGTTTAACCACACTATCAAATGGCCTTCTAAAAGCAACAAAGGAATTCTCACACAAGGACCCTTTCTTACGGAACGGAAAAACATCTTCTACGGTAATTTCACTGATGGTGGGAAGTATAACCATTTCTTACATAGACCCTTGAGAAATATCAATGGTGTAGCAAGAAAAGATCATTGAATGAAGTCATTGCCATAGGAGTAGTTAGTCAGGGTCTAAGTTTGTCATTTTTTTCTAAAGATCTAACTTGATTCAGAGATAGTGCTTAAAATCCCCAAAGGAATAAACGATTTGTTTTCTAGTCCCTGAGATTCCTCCCCATACAGGTGTGGGTGATGGTGATTTCAGACTAAGGACATGCAAACACTTGAAGCTTAGTGTTCTTGCTGAGATTAAGAGTTTTTTAGCTTGGGTGTGCATAAAAACACCAAAGGAACCTTTTCAAAATGGATTTAATAGCCTTAAGGTAGGACCCAGAAATCAGCTCTTTATTTTATAAGCACCAAATGAGTCTATGCAGATCACCAAGGACTGGGAAAACACCAGTCTGGGTGGTGCCAAAGCCCCAAACCTGATAGATGAGAAGATGAGGAAGCCAAAGGGAGAAACAAGGACGTGTTGCCTACCTGGCAGGTGCGTGGATGGGAGGGGAGAGACAGAATCGCGCCCCTTCCTGGCTATGCTCCTGCAGAAAGGACCTGACTCAGCCTTTTTGCGTCCACTCTTTTTTCCCTGACATGGGAGTGGTTTCCACTGCAAGTGGACTGGCTTGACCTGTGAGCTGAGCACTCACCTATTCCAAGAGGCTTTTTTCCTGATGTACCATCATGAATGGGCATGATAATGAGGGCGTGCCTTGGCTTAAAGTTTGCTTCCTGGACAAAGGTGAATAAATCAGTCTGCGCAGGCAGCTTCACAAAGCCCAGAGGGCTCTCCACAAGTCTGTGCAGAGCCAACTTGCACAGATGAGAATGTCTGACAGCACCACCACCTCACTAGCTGCAACCCCTCTGAGCTCATAGGCCCTTCCACACAGATGGCTTTGTCAGCAGCTCGTCTTTCTAAGTAAGGATGCACAGGCTAGTTTATGGAGAAATAAACCATTATTCTCTCATGCTTTGGTTCCCTTTGACCACATACTTAAATTATAGAAGACTGAGCAGCAACTCCTTTCTTTCAATGAGAATAAAAAAGGTGCAACCTCCCAGGGTAAATGCATATTGGTTTTTCTTCGATAGCCACTGCTTTCTTTTATCCTTCCAAGCAACGAGGTGCAAAAACTTTAAAGCAGTCTTTGCAATTTAACAGGGCTACATAAATGTTATCTGAACGTGCATGAGTCTTCAAAGGACTTCACCATCCTTTAAATTGATCTATTGATTCATTGCAAGCCCTATCAAAATCTCAGCAGAATGTTTTGTATAAGTTGACAAGGTGATCCTAAAATTTATATGGCAATGCAAAGGACATAGAAGAGTAAAACATTTTTGCAAAAGAAGAATAAGATGAATTCAAAGGACTTAAGACTATCTGATTCCACAACTTACTAGAAAGCTATATTACTAAAGACAGCATGATATTGGTTTTGGGATAAATATACAGAACAATGAAATCAAAAAGAGAGTCAAAAAATAAACCCTCACATTTATGGTCAATTGATTTTCAATAAAGTGCCAAGGCAGTTTTGATGGGGAAGGGATAATCTTTCTAAGAAATGATGCTGGGACAACTGAATATACATATCAAATTAAACCCCTCCCTCACACCATATACAAAAATTAAGTCAAAATGGTTTATAGACCTAAATATAAAAGAATAAAAGCTAAATCTGTAAAACTTGTAGACAAATATAAGAAAGGAGAAAATCTTGTGATCTTGCTTTAGTTGAAGATTTTTTAGATATTGCACCAATATCTAAGCATGATTCATAAAAGGAAAATTGATAAATGAGACATTATCAAAATTAAAATCCCTTTCTCTTCAAAAAAAAGAACATCATTAAGAAAATGGGAAGACCTGCCATGGACTGGAAGAAAATTTCTGCAGATCATATATCTGCAAGAGGATATGTATCCAGATTATCTAAAGAACTCTCACAACTCATTAATAAGAAGCCAAACAACAGGTTTTAAACATGGGCAAAAGATTTGAATAGATACTTCACCCAAGAAGATATATGACTGCCTGATAAGCACATGAAAATACTTCCAACTTCATTAGTCATTAGGGAAATCGACTTAAAACTGCAATAAAATACCACTACACACCCACTACGATGGCCATAATTACAAGACTGATTAGGCCAAGTGCTGGGGAGGAGGGGAGAAAGCAGAACTCTATTACACTGCTGGCGGGAACTTAAAATGGGACAGCCCCTTAGGAAACCTCTTTGGCAGTTTTCCAGAAAGCGGAATATAAATTTATGGCACTGTGCAACCCAGAACTTCTATTCCTAAAGCATCGAACTGGAAGAAATGATAACACGAGTCCACAAAAAGACTTATGTGTGACGGTTTATAGCTGGAAATGATCCAAATGGCTGTCAACTGGTGAATAAATGAGATGTGAGACATTCAAATACTAAAACACTACAAAGCAACACAAAGGAATACTGATGCAGAAAATGAGACAGATAAACCCCAACAAAATTTTACTAAGTGATAGAAGTTAGACACAAAAGACTCCAGAGCATATGATTTCACTTCTATGACATTTCTAGAAAAGATAAAACTAAAGAGACACGGGGTTGATCAGTGGTCGCTGGGAAGAAGGACGTGGGTAGGACAGGAGAAAGACTGACTGCAAAGGACTCGATTTGGGGCAGCAGAAAAGTTCTAACCCTGCACGTGGTCACGGTGGCACAATTGTTTAACTCTGGCAAAAATGATTAAACCGTATACTCACAATGAATAAACTATTTCTCAATAAAGAGATATGACCATTCAAAGGACAAAGCACAGCAAGTGTGAGGGGGAAGGGCAGTGAAGATCTGACCAGGGAGGTGGAGGGATCGTCCCATTCACAGTCTGCACTGACAAACTGGTGCACGTTCATTCATTCGTTTTTGAACGTTCAAATTCCTTTGGGAAGCTGTTTAAAAATATGAGTTCTTTTTCCAGAACAACAACAAAAAACTCTTGTATATATAGACAGTTAGACACATACACAGTGCTACATTATTAGCAGCTGTATAAAGATTTAAACTCTTGCAAAGGGATTTTTAAAATCGTTTGCCAATCTAAATGTTACCTCCCTGTCTTCAGAGAAATTACTGCTCCCTTTGTATAAGAGGAGAAATTCAACTGCAGAGAGAGGAAGGAACTTGTTCAGGACCAGAGGAGAAGCCGAAATGAGAACTTGGACTATGTGAAGACTGGCTCACCTGTCTGTTTATCACAGAATAGAAGACATGGGTTTTGGAACCAAGGGAATCCAGGGTCTAAAATCTGGCCATGCAAATGGTAGGGCCTTGGGCACTTTTCTGTACTGATTTTGTTATCTGTAAAAACTGACAGAAGAAAGCCTATTCTGTAGGATTGCTGTGAAAATTAAATAACCATAGGTGAGTTGCTAGTGGAGTGTCTGGTACCAATCAAGGCAGGCCAACCTTCTCTCTCTCTTTCCCACCAGACTATAATTTCCCTTAAAGACCTGGCCACACTTGTACCTTCATCACTCTTAAACCTTCCCACATGGGACAGTGCTCTAGAAACGTTCAGTGAATAAATATGCAACAGAAATTCTTATCACAAAATCTTTAAATCAAACAGCAGCCATTCCCTGCACAATGATGGTGACCAAAAGTAAAGACCAACTTCTTGTAGGTCTCACCTGTGACTTCAGTATTTACTTGTTTCCAGACACTACACTAAGCACCCCATAAACCTTGTCCAATCTGATTCTCCCCACAACACTGTGAGGTAGGTATTACACCTATTTAACAGATGACGAAATCAAGGTTTAGAAAGATCTGCAAATTACCCAAGGTCATTCCATCAGCAAGGGATAGACCTGTGATCTGAATCCAACTCTGCAGACTGCTCTGTCACCCAAGCTGGAGTGCAGTGGAATGATCAGAGCTCACAGCAGCCTCAAAACTCCTGGGCTCAAGCTATCCTCCCTCCCCAGCCTCTTGAATAACTGGGTTTACAAGCACAAGTCACAGTACCCCCCACTTTGCTTTCCCAACTCTCAGGAGGGCAGTTAACGAGGCAGGCTCCAACCAAGATCTGCACCGACACAGCAGCTCACCTGTGACTTTAAGCAGCAGTTCTCAACCTGCGGGTCGTGACCCCTTTCTTCCATTGGTAACAAAGCTGCAATTAGGAAGGTTGAGAGCCAGTAACTATGTATCACCTTTTGGTTTTTTTAAAGAATACAAATAAGATTTTATTAAACAAAATTAAGCCTTCCTATTTCAGTTTGCTGAAGCCAGACTAATTCTTTTTTTTTTTTTTTTTTGAGACAGAGCCTCAAGCTGTCACCCTGGATAGAGTGCTGTGGCATCACAGCTCACAGCAACCTCCAATTCCTGGGCTGAACCGAGTCTACTGCCTCTGCCTCCCAAGTAGCTGGGACCACTGGCACCCGCCGCGACGCCCGGCCATTTTTTGGTTGCAGCCATCATTGTTGTTTGGCGGGCCCAGGCTGGATT
>CAUYRH010090718.1:0-32538 GCA_963574655.1 Perodicticus potto
TATTCATTCGTTTCCTGGGCAAGGAACCCATACACCTATATATACCCTGAGGCTAGAGGCCTAGAGGAGGAGACGGGGAAAGACTGGGAGAGGAACAGAGAGAGCATCTCTCTCCCCACTTGAAATCTCTCCCTCTACCAGGATCTTTGGTGTTTTCTGTATTCTTTTCTGTAAATCAATTCTGTCTTACCACGGAGGGGTGGGGAGGGGGGGGAATAATGTAATGAAGAATAATAAAATACATGTATTTAAAAAATAAAAAAAGAAAGTGGCCTATGGAGCATGAGAAGTGGGAAATAGAGACAGTCATAGACCCAAAGACAGGACAGTATTTTTCATAAAATGCTTTTTAAAATTGTCTGGCTCAAGATTCATGCAAGTTTAGTACCAGTAAAAATCCAAACAAAAATTTAAAAAGTGAGACAGCAAGTATTGCTATGATCTCTCTCCACCTTCTTAGAGTGACCTCTGAAGATAGACTTGAGACAGGTTTATATTTGTGGGAAAGCCACAAATCAATAATCACTAAAATAAGAGAAACTTTGAGAAGAAAGTGCTATTAACCAAACCCAGTGTGACCTGCATGCTCCCTCTGTTCCTGAAAGTGACTTCATTTATAAAAGTGCTTGTGGGCGGCAGGGCCCTCAAAGCCTGGAATGGCATTCAGGGAACGACCACCAGCTGCTTCTCTTCCTTTAACAACATTCTTTCCACCAGAAGTCACGTAGCCCATGTAGACTTGTTATCAACAAACACAGTTTTTCCTCTTTAAGACTGATCTCTACCTCATGAGCTAAGATTTATGCAACCTTGTTAAGACACTGTAAATAAAGCTGTTTCCACAGTTCAGGGGCTGGCTGCAGCCATCAGCTAAGTTAGTCCTCCCAATGCCATCTTACCTCTTATCTGTGTGTGTCCCGCTTCTTTATTTCCCACCTTTCCACTCAGACCAACTCTCCCTCCTTGCACCAGGTCGAGAGAGGTCCCTCTCTTTCGCACCTGTATGTGACATGTGGTGCTCGAGCAGGGACTTCAGTACGGAAAAGTAAGTTCAAACTGGTGAGAGAATCCTTGTTCCCCACCATTCCCCCTCTAGTTCAAACAGGGACCAGGGTACGGGAAAGTGGAACCAAGCAGGTAAGGAAAGCCCCCGTGAAAAAAGTGGAAACTAAGATAAGTGAAAAAAGTGAAACTGTACAATTAGTAAGTTTTGGGGGGTAATCATAGTCGGGAGTAAGTATGTATGTCTATCTGTACATCTATGTGTTTCCATATGTTATGTGCCTGTGATTTCACTAGAAATTGTTAGGTTAAAACTAGAGGCGAAGGTTAAAACTGGAAACACTTTGCTGAGGTTTCTCAAGTAAAGCATTGTTAAAACACAGAAAAATGTGACCTGTTCCGGTAAATATTACAAAAGACCCTTGCACAAGCTCAAATGTCTAAATGGCTTTTCTTCCCAGTGCCAGAGGCTGCAGATCAGTAAGGCAGACAAATTAGAGAACATCAGTCTTTCTTTTGAGGCCCTTGGGGAGGTGGGAAAGGTGTGGTCCCACAGCTCCTTTTACATTGGCATTGGTAGATACTTTGAGTAGTGAGGCTCTCACTCCTGATGACTGGAGGTCATTTTGATGCAGGACAGGACAGCTGTACAACCGCTGCCTTGGCCGGGGCTGTGATGGATGGAGAAACCGGCTTGAAAAAGACCCAAACATCTGTGCGGAAAACACTGGCGCCTTGCTGTCTGCTCCTCGTGCACATCTGACTGGTCAATAACCTGTCAGTCTCCAGGGCCCGGGTGTTCATTGGATAACTGATGAAGACCCACCCCCCACCCCCCCAAAAATCCCATATAAACCAACAGAGCAGAGAGCTCAAGGGGCGGATATTTTCAGCAGGACTTCAAAGAGAGAACAGCTACGAAGCGGACCTCAGAAAGGGAGCAGGATAGAGCTGACTGCTCCCTTTCAGAAGCCGACCTCGGCTAGACCTCAGAGAGAGGGAACAGGAAGAGCTGCCTGTTTCCCTCCAGAGGCGAGAGAATTTGCTCCCCTCCTGGGTCCTCTTGCCTAGAGGTTTAGTTCTTCCTCTACTTATAATTCTTTCCTATAAATAAATCCTCCTCTACTTATAATTCTTTCCTATAAATAAATCCTAACTTACCACCACTATTGTGGCCCGTCGATTCCTTCTTCGAATCGCCAAGACCAAGAGCCTGAAATTCCGGTATCAGTGTGACCCAGTCTAGGCAAGATAGAGCCTCATTATGCCATTCATTCTCTGTTCAGTCTACACCTGGTATATTGTCCAAAGATTTGGCCACTCCATTTAAAATGGCATGTGAACAAATTAGAGTATCCAGGTAAGGCGACCAGAGTGGTAAAGGTTCCTAAAGCCTTTTCACTGAACAAAAGGCATTTTGAACAAAGATAAGTCTTACAAATACTGAAAAGTCATTCTGTGCTAGGGAGTCATGAAAGCCAAATAAGAAAATAGATGTTAGAAATTTTACTATAGGAAAGGTTTATACAAATGTTATATAGCAACATTTCAAACATACTTTGGCAAATAGAAACTTTCAATTTAGATAATGCACTCATGTACAAAGTTTCTGAATATTTTGACCCTTTTATAAACTTGAAACTTCAGTTTGCTATTATGCTCTTTGAGTTAGATTTAAATACCTCTACCATAAAGCCTGGTCAAAGCCTTCCTCCTGTCATACCCTTGATGCCTCTGACCTGGGTTAGAAATCCCAGTGACTTAAGAGAAAGGGGACAGTTGATAGCATAGAGGGAGACAATAACTTAATCACTTTATTTTCCTATTTTTATTTTTAGACTCAATAACCAGCATAATGCAGGAAATAAATTCAAGTTTCGATGATTTCAATAGAAAATGAATGCTCTGTAATCAAGCTTTTTTCTTATCCATGTCTTCCCACTACTACTCAGAAGCATAAAATGGCATGAGAAATGAAGGTGAAAACTCCAGCTACTCAAAACTGATCTTAGTGTACAACTGAGACAAGTCCACTGGACTCTAGTCTCAGCTCTTTGCCAGACACCTATGAAGTCTCTGCTGTTTCCCCTTTGTGTGAACTCATTTCCTAATCTAAATGTGGGAGCACCAAAAATTAGTCCTTACTCCTTTTCTCATTTCTATTTATAATCACTCCTCGTTAATTCAGGGAGCTTTGAATACTGTTTGTACTGTTTAATTCATAAAATCCAAATTTATATCTGACCCTGGACTTTTCCCTACACTCCAGACTCTTACACAACTACCTGTTTGATGGCTGCTCTTTGATGTCTTCGAGACTTTAACATACAGAACCCTGTACCTTGGTGCCGCCTCCCCACCAATCCCTCTACATCTCAGGGGCCCTATATCAGAAACTGTCAACTCTGTCCTTCCAGTTACTCAAGCTGAAAACTATGGAGCCATCCCTGAATTCTCTCTCTCATTACCTTTATCCAACTTGTCAGGAAATCCTGTGTCTGCCAAATGTTCAGAAATACATGTAGAAAGTGACTACTTCTAACAATTTCTCTTTGTTAGATGCTGCAGTAGCACCCTGGGTATCTCCTGCTCTAGCCTTTCCCATCGTAATCCAGGCTCAACATCCCCACCACAGTGATCCCTTAGATGAAATCATATCACATCTCTTCTCAAACCCAATGTCGTCCAACACAGTAAAACTCAAAGTTCTTTCAATGCTCTGAAGACTCAGCTTGACTCCTGTCACCTCTCTGGCCACATTTCTATTGCTCTGCTATTGCTCACTCTGCCCCATCTATTCTGGCTGCCTTTACTGTTCCAAAAGCATAGCTGTCAGTTCCTGCCACAGAGTCCCTGCTCATGCCGTACACACTTCCTGGACCATTCTCCTTCCAAGAATCTATAGGGCTCATTATTGCTCATTTTTCAAATCCTTGCTATAAAAATTTTCTAAATGCTTGTCAGTAAAATCTTCTTGGTCCCCTGTGGGCTCTCATCCCTTTGTACTCCTGCCCAGATCTCACATACCGATGCCACCTGAGCTATGAGACCTCCCTTGCCTCAATTTTCTTCTCAGCACATGTCTCTACCTGGTATTCTCTATATTGCACCTATGTATCACTGTATCACCTGTCTCCACCCGCTACAGTGTAAGCCCCAGTAGGGCAGAGGCTTTATCTGGTCTGTTCACTGGTAAGGCCCTAGTCCTGTCACATAATCTGCTCAATGACTATTTGTAGAATGAATGATTGAAATTATAAAATAAGTAGTTACACTACAAGATAATTTGGAAGAATCTAATGTTCTTGTGTTTCCATGAAAATACTAGAAGACGATATAATGATATGGTATTCTGGGGATTGAGTATAGTTTTCTATTACTGAGGAAATACTAGAATAATTTAGACTTTGGTAATACAGATTAATTGCTCCCATCTGTCCTTTTTTACAAAAATGTGAAACACCAAACTGAACTTACAGCCAGATGAAATAGAAGATAATGATTGTCTTTCCAAAGAAACTCTTTCTTTTTGAAGAGACTCCAGGGAGAGCTGCCATAAGGGGCTCCTGGGGGTGATACTAAAAATGGGATTTACAACAAACACAATGTTTCAGAAACATACTAAATCTAGGCACCCCAATGTTGACATTCCTTTTTCATTGTGAGAACCTTGAAGAAAATGAAAGCTAAAAAGCTTGCCTAATGGTTAACCGATACTGTTGTCTACACTAAAAAATTCAAAATGAGCAAGAATTATGAAACCTCTCCAGAGACAACTTCTTTCTTCTGAACAAACCTGTGACAAGCAAAATTATTCTCAAAAATGCCTCCATGTCATTTAGTTCAAGGAAATAGATTTATAACTCACGATGATTTTTCTGTCATTGGGTTTTCTACACTATCCCTAGAATGATCTCATCACTTCAGGGCATCTCTGGACACAGCGCACACACCCAGTCTTTGTGCACTGCCCTGGGAGGTCAGGTCCATGAACAGGCCACCAGGAGCTGCTGCTGCCGTTCCTCACTTTTGTCGAATGGGATATTGATTTTCCCCCAATCCCAGCAGGTTCTCCCAAGAAATCAATATCTGCAGTGAAGCAGATGGAGATAAAATGGAAAGCCTTGGGAGGGGAGGGCTGGTGCCCATAAATCTCAGGGTGCTTCAAAGGTGGCAAACAAGACACATCAATGAAGGCAAAGGACCACAAAACAGGTGCAGGCAAAATCATTACTGAAAGAAATGAAGTAACACGGAAAGGGAGAAGGGGAACATGTCATAGGAACAAACCCCGTTTAAAACAGGGACGCAATCCTGCCCAGGGTTGAAGAAAAGGGAAGTTGACATTGCTTCTGAGAGAAGAGACAGGCCCTTGGCCCACTGGTTTCCTTTTAGAAGTTAAACCTGGGATATAAAGCAGCTCGTGGACCTAGAATCATCAGACCTGAGCTTAAATACTAGCTCTGACATCACCGGCTGAGTCACTTTGGGTAAGTTACTTAAATCCTGTTGTACTTTAGTTTTCACATTATAAAATGAGGACAAAACAATCCTCTTTTAAAAGGAAACTATAAATAAATCAGATCTAAGGCAGACAATCAACCGAGAACACCGACACCTTTCAATTAAAGATGGCTCACAAGAGGACGTGTTTACTTTTCTCCCTTATTCAAACTGCAAAAATGATTCCAAAAAAAGGATTTCAAATAGAATTTCGAGGATTAAAAGAGTGGAAAATATGCAGCAGCATTCAAGAGATTTCAAAACATTTTTAGAAATTTAAAATTAAAGGAGAGGTAATAATGAGTTTATTAGGGTATACACAGCATGGACTAAAGGGTGTGTAGCGGTTGATATGGACAATAAGAGGGTTAATTCATCTCCACAGAACCCAAGAGCCCCAATACTCACATAGTAAAGGTAGTTAAAGCCAGGGGACTTATTAAAAGTCAAAATAGGGACATCCACCTCATCCCTTCTCCATTCTTCCACATAGAACCCCAGCAGCTTAGATATCTATCCTCCAAGTCAAATCCTGGTTTATCTCCTTAATAAACTAAAGCAAAGAGATTTGTGACCCAAGAGACATGAACTTGTATGTCTATGCTACTGATGAGGGGCTGAAAAACAGTAGCAAAAAGTCTGCCCACTTGGCAGCTTGACCACTCCTTCCCTCCACAGAGAACTCTGACATCGAGTTACCAAGAACAGGAGAGGAGTTCTTCTCCAAAGAAAAGACCTCCCCCAAGTGACACTGGGACATCTCCAGTGACTACCAACCGAAAGGAAAACCTACAAATTAACAGTCAACAGAGCCATTAATCAACAGGGATCATCCCAGGGATGATCATATGTTTAAGGGGGACCATTAACATAACATAGAACAACAAAAGTGGACTGAAAAAATTAACTGAAATGAAATAGATAATGTAACAGGAAAATCAACTTGATAAAAACAAACTAGTATTCTTATAAATACTACGTCTAACAAACAATTACATTCTTAACTAAGAATAAGATGCTATAAAAAAAGAACAATTAGCAAATACAAAAAAGCTCTCATAATTAAAAGTAAGATTGCTGGTGGTGCCCATAGCTCAGTGGGTAGGGCATCGGCCACATACACCAAGGCTGGGGGGTTCGAACCTGGCCCAGTCCAGATACACAACAGTGACAACTGCAACAAAAACTAGCCAGGCCTTGTGGCAGGTGCCTATAGTCCCAGCTACTTGGGAGGCTTAGCAAGGGAATCACTTAAGTCCAAGCTTTTGAGGTTGCTCTGAGCTGTGATGCTACTGCACTCTACTGAGGGCAATATAGTAAGACAGTGTCTACAAAAAGAAAAAAAAGTATGATTGCTGAAATTAAAAATTACAATGAAAGAATGGAACATTAATTGAAAGAAGTAAACAAAATAAAGCAATAATTACAAAGTGCTGAAAACATGAGAAAATAGACATCATTTGAGAGGTTACACTGAACAATCAGTTTCATAAAGAAAGAACAAAGAAAATAAAGGGAGGAAAACTAAGCAAAGACATAATATTTCATAGAACTTGAGTTTCTGAGCTGAAATGTCTCACAGCTGAACAACAAATGAACAAAAGTTTAGATAGAGCGTGATACTGCGGAATTTCAGATTATCAGGCATAAGAGAGGATCCTAAATACTTCCAGACAAAAGAAATCAGCATAAACTCAAAGCTTCAAGCATCAGAAAGGTACAAGACTTCTAAAGAATTGTTACAGTGGAGCAATACCTTCAAGTTATAAGGGGAAATCTCTATCAACTTAGAATTCTATAGTTACCCAGACAATTAAACTTCGGTAAGTCTTAGAAAACACACACTTAAAGACATCAAGGGCTCAGAAATGCTAATTCAGCTTTTCCTAAGCAGTTGCAGAAGGGGGGATTCCAGCAAAACAAGGACATGAAATTGGAATCCGGGGAGCGGTGATCCCATTCAGAAGAATGGCAAAGGAGAGCTCCAACATTCCAGTTGTGTACTGAGGACACAGGGCATTCAAATGAATTACACAAGGAAAATGGAGGACTCTCAGATAGAGGCCTCCAGGACAAAACTAGTCTCCATACAATAAATAATATGATGGAGAATTTTTGAAAATATTAAGGAATGAAGATTCATTGAAGAGAAGCAAAGATGGTGAATTATATGAGTGAATAATGTTTTCATATCTAATGATATAAACTTTGATTTTTCGTCCTGATTTAACTAAAACAGTGATAGAACTGTTATCGGTAGAATTAGTAGGGGAGTAGTCAGGTAATAAAGTTAAACCCTCTTAGCAGGTTATCAATGGGTATGTCTAAATCCAGTAAATCAAGAAATAGCAAGGTAAGACTATAAGTTAGACACACAGATGTAAAAAAATATAGAAAGAGATTTGAATAAAGAGACCTGGGCTCTAATTCTGACTCTGCCACTTGCTAACAATATGATCTTGGATAAACTACTGAATTTCCTTAATGTGTAAAATGGGCAGATTAATAGCATCTATTTCATATGGGTTAGTGAGAAGTAAATGAAATAATTAAATAAAGCACTTAGGCCTGGTACAGCAAGCATGCATTGTACAAAGAATAATTATTACTCTTAATATTAAGATTCCTTGTGGTCTTGTATTGACAACTTTCTGCTGACTGATAAGGCTACCTTACTCTGCAACGGCAACATATTCTTGTTTAGATACCTTAGAATAAAGACAGAAATCTTGTCTTTGCCTTCTAAAAAAAAGAAAAAGAAAACCAGGGCTTCCTAAAGGGGGTCTTTCATGCTCTACTGTGCAATATCCAGTTTTTCTGAGTGGACTTTAGGCTTCTTTGGGGGGGCCTCTCATTCTTGGCAATGCAGATCAAACATCAAGGAAGCTGCTTCATTTGCAGGTGGAGGTAAGAACTTTTTCTTCCAATGCTCTTGCAGCTCTTAAAGAAGCCACTAGCTTGTAAAGAACTTCACTGTACATTATAATTATTTGTTTATATGGGTTTCTTCTAGGAGATTAAGAAGTTCCTAACAGGAAGAAACTGTGCCATTTATTATCAGCGTCCCAGTGCTTAGCAAAGTAGGTACCTGAATACATAGTAGGTACACAAGGAATGAATACACGAGTGAACCACGTCAGACACAGTGCACCTTAACCAGGGTGCAAGGCAACATCAGCAAAGGAGCGGTTTCCAAAATCAAACATTTGTAGCCCCTGCCGACTTCTCTGGGAACAGCGCCAACACATTTGCAATTTCATCAAGTTCTCTAGGTGACCCTCATAGACAACCCTGCCCAAGAGTCACTGATGTTGGACAGAGCACTGGACCAGCTCTGAAGCCTGGGCCTGGTTTCACCAATGAAAATCACTGACAAGCTAACCTAGATTCTGTTTCTCTATTAGAAACAAAGAGAAGTATGACAGCCACTGCATGTGGCTCAAACAATAGCAGCTGAGATAAATGAGAGACACATGTAAGACAAGAAAAATTCAGTGAAGGGAAAATCATTATCTTCTGGTCCTCCAGTGCGAAAAAGGAATAAGTTGGGTAATTATGTGCGCAGACTAAAGTTACACTCTTAAGCGTATTACCAAGCAAAAAATTTGCCGTTGCCAGTCTAGGGCCTAAGGCAAGGCATTAGGGGTCTGCTTCCCTCACCTTGATTTTTCTTCTCTGCTTCCCCACCCACACTGCAGAGCGTTCCAATCTCCCTGCTGGGCAAAGTGTCTGGAGAGCTTTCTGGATGAAAGGAGTTACATGATGTGGAGTCCTTCTGGGAACTACAGCAGTAAATTAATTTTTCTGCTTCTACACAGTTCTCTAAGGAAATACATGCCCCACAAAGGGCAAGAGGAAGAATAATGCAGTAGGAGAATCTTCCAAAAGAGTCTTTGAGAGGCAACGTAGCAAACACTTTTTTTCCCATCCAACAAACACCGACCAAGCAATCCCTCTCTGTGTATAAACCACCATGCTGAGGGGTGACCCGGAGGACTCACAGTGCAGCGCTGGGGTCGGGGCCATAAAGAAACAATTTTAACACAACATGGGAAGGAACAGGAGAGGCTCCTGGCGAGCCACAAACAGGTGATGCTCAGACTGAGTTCTGAAGGAAGAGCGCACGACAGATACGTAAAGGTAGGACGCGCGTTCCCGGCAGAAGGAATACCAGGTGTGAACGGGCAACTTGATGCAGTTCAGTGTCAATGTGGGATAAATGGAGGGCGAGAGTACAGATAGGTCCAGAGAAGCAGAGAAGAGCCTCACTATGGGAGTTTTCTATGCTCAGGAATGGGGGTTTCTGAAGCATGGCTAACCTGGTTACATGGCGCCTGGCATGAGAGTCTGTGTGGATGTCGGGTCCCCAATCAGATGACTATGTTTTCAGAAGAGCTGTTGAATTCCGCTTCAGACATACTGGGTTTGAGGAGTTCTCTGGGTGTGTTCAGATAGAGATTTAGAAGAGTATAGAAGTTTGAAGCTTGGGAAAGAAGCCATGCTGGAGATAGAGGTCCAGGTGCAAAGATAAGGGGCCACCTTGATTTTTAGATGCATTCTTCCTCCCAGAGACAGGAGTCTTCGTTCTTAGAGAGGGTCAAGACAGACCTTGCTCTGCCCCTTACCCCTCCACCTGCCAGAAAACACTCAGACTCAACTAGCTACGAGACATATATTTATGATGATTATTTTCAGTATTATTTCATGGTGGTCTCTGTGAGGGGTGATTTTGCCTTTTCCATCAGAGGACATTTGTCAATGTCTGGAGATATATTTGATTGTCATAACCGATTGAAGGGTGGGATGCCACTGATTTCAAGTGGGTGGAGGCCAGGCATGCTGCTAAATACCCTAAGTTACACAGAACACAGCCGCCCCCTCCCACTCCAAGCTAAAAACTATTTGGCCCAAAATGCAATAGTGTTGATGTTAAGAAAACTCCAGATGCCATGCTTTATATTAGAATTTTCCAGATTTTTAAAGGAAAAGATCTATTTGAATAAGAGTTATTATTTAGCTGGTATTTTCCTTCTAAAAAAATCAAGTATGGTTGTCCTTTCATTTTTGTACAATTACTAAGAAACTGTTGAGTCTTTGGATAGAGGCTTCAATAGTCAATTAAGAATTCTTAGCCGATAGGGTTTGTGCTAAGAGACATGGTTTGCACACTGCAGAGTTTTGCCTTCTTTGCTCACACCCACTTACATTTGAGCCACATTGGACTTCAGCATTTTTAGCAATCTCTGTTGTTTCTCACTTCTGTGCCTTTTCACATGCTGTTGTGTCTGCCTTCCCCCTCCATCTCTGTCTTAGGAAATTCTATAGATCGTACACATCTCTGTTCCCTTCCTACCCTCACACATCATATGACCTCTACAGATTTCTTCAAGGGGCTTAATCTCTCCCACCCACATGCCTGGTACCAGCTAGGACATGTGTATATGTGGAGACAGCCCCTATGGGTCAGCTCAGCCCTTTCTTCTGATGGATATTCTTTGCCTAGAGAGATGAGGGCAGAGTGGACATAATTCTCTGAATGACTACATCCTTCACCTCAGAGAATTGGGCTTTTTCCCAGCTGCACTGAGGTCCTAGGATCACCAGGACATCCGACCCTGACAAGAAGCACTGAAAAGTGTGGAGAGGCATTTGGAAGACTGTGGAAAATGTGAGCTTTGACCAGGCAGAAAGGCATTAGGATCTCCACCTCTGACACAAGGCTGTGTGTCTTTGAGCAAGTCCTTTAATCATGCTGAGACTCCTTGTCTCCATGAAAAATGGGGATGATGATTCATAGGGTTGTTCTAAGAATTAGTGGTAGCACAATTCACACATGCAAAAATGTGGAAACAAACCAGGTGCCCCGAATACATGAATGGATTAATAAAATGAGGTATGCACATATTACAGAATACTGCTCAGCCATTAAAAATGGTGATCTAAAATCTTTTGGTCAATCTGGAGAGAACCAGAAACCACTCTTCTAAGAATGGAGAAACAAAGACATGTACTCATCACCAAATTGGAACTAATGGATCAACACTTAAGTACATTAATGGAAGTAAATCTCAGTGAAAAGCAAACTGGAGGGGAGGAGGAGAAGGTGATGGGTCAATTCACACCAAGTGGGTCCAGTGCACACTGTCTGGGTGAAGGGAATACTTATGTGTATAACTTGGACTCAATCTGTTCAAAAATGAAGTATGTCAACAAAACATGTTTACCCTCTAACATTCTGAAATTAAAAAAGGAATTAGTGATAATAACCATAAAATGACTAGAAAATTTTCAGTATGTAATAATAATTGGTCTTTAAAAAAAAAACACAGGCATAAAAAAAGTTGCACACAGATTTTCAAGGGGTTCCTATTCCTAGACAATGATGCCCACGTAAGCATGGCCCCATGCTACATGGCATAGCCAGCCCATAGTGTCTTGAATTGCTTACGTTCTCTCCAAAGGACTCTTCAGAAAAGTGAGTTGGGAGATTCTGCAACAAAAAGTTGTGCTTAACTAAAACAAGAACTCTTTGTTAGGGCAGAATACAGAATCAGGGATTCCTGTTTTATTTCTGAAGACTTCTGACTGCTAAGCCACGGGGGTTTCTACTTTTGTCTCTCACACCCAGAGCTGTCCCACTTTGTTGGACAAAACTACAGACAAAGAATGTCAACAGCTTTATACGTTCCCTAATGAGGGAATGGCATGGAAAATATTACAGAGAAGAGAAAAAGACAGGTGTCTGGCAGTGGCTGGAGGAAAAGTACATGTAAAATAAGCTCCTCCTTGTTTAACCTCCTCAATGGTTCCCGGGTACTTGCTCCATTTTGTCACATTTCCTGGAAGACCTATTTACACATCTATATATCTATTTTTAGACTTTAAGCTCCTAGTGATCAGGACCACATTTTACTCATTTATCCACTCCAATCCCTGCTCTACCACATATCAATTGCTCAATAAATAATTATGATACAAGGTCAGATTAGAAAAGGTAATAAGATAATATAATGTGGTGGTTGGGTGGCTAAGTGATGCTATTAGCACATTAGGCTTGAAATACCAATTCTATACTGTACCAACTATGAGATCCTTAGCTATCATTATTCTCTCTAATTTAAACTTTAAATACCTCATCTATAAATAAGAAAATTAGTAATGCCTACCTTGCAATTTTGTTTGAAGGATAAGCTACTGCACATAAAGCCACCAACATAGTGCCTGACTAAAGAGAAACTATTCTTACTCAGAGACGTCAGTGACAAACTTTGAAGAATAAAAAAAAAAGTGGTAAATAGTTGAAGCTCTGCGGGTCCTAAGGTTTCTATTACAATTGCTCCACTCTGTAGTTTTTGTAATAATAAAAAAAAGCCATTGATAACATATAAACCAATGAGCATGGCTGCATTCCAACAAAACTTTCTTTATAACCAGATTTGGCCAAGAAGCCATTGGTTGCTGGCACCTGTTCTAAGGTGTCTACATTTTAATCAGTGAGAAGTGAAACCTACAAAAGATTCTTGAGTTACGCAATGACAGTCTCAAAGTCATCTCATGAGCAGCCTGACTTTTTAACAGCATTTAGTATCAACTACTATGAACAAAGTCTAAAGAAAGGTTACTAAGATTGTCTAAGCATGGAACAGGCAGGATTTCAGCTCTAATTAGCAAAACTGTGAGCCGTACAGGAGAGACTGACATCTGTGACACTTTGCCCCCTAAATACCAAGGCATGGTGATGTCCCCTGGGGGTCCATTCCTAGTCTCCTGTAATACCTTAGTTAGTTGGATCTCAGATTATCTAATAAATTGTAAGTATAGGTCTAGAGATCCTCTAGAGAACTAATTAACTAAAGAATAAAAATAAAAATGTTTTTATTAATTTATACTGATCATTAAGCAGATGACTAGCTTGAATTTGAGGCTCTTCTGCTTAAACTATTCTTGACTTCAGGAAACAGTTTTCATTTTTCATGTAAGGCATCAAGAATCTCCCAGAAGTGATGACTGGTGGTCATTATTTGAAATGATTGTGACTATTAAACACAACCATCATTCCTGGAAATTTGCTCTGGTTTAGGATTTCAAATTGAGTCTTGCCTTTTACATACCTAAGTACAACCTGCTCTAATCAGATAAACTTAAAAAAGGCGGGGGAGGGTTAAATACAATGTGGCAAATTACATTGGTGGAGACGCATCCTATAATCCCATTGAAATTCTATGGAGATAGATACTTAATACCTGGAATTTCTATTTTCCACAGTGAATTCTGAACAAAAATAAATAAATAAATAAATAAATAAATAAATAAGAGAAAGTACCTATCTCTTAAACACAGAAAGGACTTAATACACATGATTCATAGCACAGATCCAGAAACAAATGTCATTCAATACCAACTGTGTCAATCAATGAATACATGACTATCAAAAAGTTTTTCATACTTTGGCATTTGAAAAATGGGAATAATCAGAGATGGGCTACTACCCAACTTGAAAATAAAATGATTTTTAACATAATTTCCTATGCTTAGTCTATGAAAAATGAATTAGTGTAACTATCCATCCAGGCCCAACTGCAATGATCTAAGTGTTTCCAGTTTGGCATAAATGCATCATGTTTCCTAACTGCAATTTTCTGGAAGTCTAAAAAAGAAATGAAGTCTGGTGGTATTTTCCATAAGCATTTTCTAGAAAACTAGCCACTTTTTGACTGCTATATATTTCAACATATAGAGCAATAAAATTAACAATAAATAGAGCTCACTAAATTTAATAAAACACAGAAAACTTTGTCTTCACAAAATAATTCCAGGTGAGCATTTCGTAAATGTGTTCCTTATTCTGTCACGTGTTCTACATGGCCAAAAACAATGAGGAACTGCTGCCTGGTACAGTCCCTTTCTGGAGGAGAGAATTTTAAAAAGATGATTTGTAAGATTCGCCATCATTTTAGAAATCTACACTAATTATAAAGTACATCTTGAATTTGAAATATTAACATATAGAAAAGAAAGTCATTAACATATGAAAAGAAGGTCTATGTTAGAATTAAAGAAATCGGGTAGGAACACATATCTTTGGGGAAGTTACCTAAGCCTCAACTTTTGCTTTCCTTTAAAACAGTAACAATAATAATGTCTTCCCTGTAAGGTCATGCTAAGAATTGAATTAGTTCATGCACATAGAAATTTTCACACAAAGCTAACACATAGGATATAGCAGGAAACACAGCCATTGTTATTACTAGATATTCAGAATGGGCAGTAGAATATCAAAGTTCTGGGCGGCGCCTGTGGCTCAACAAGTAGGGTGCTGACCCCATATACCGAGGGTGGCGGGTTAAAACCCGGTCTGGCCAAACTGCATCAAAAAATAGCCAGGCGTTGTGGTGGGTGCCTGTGGTCCCAGCCACTTGGGAGGCTGAGGCAGGAGAATTGCCTAAGCCCATGAGTTGGAGGTTGCTGTGAGCTGTGACTCCACGGCACTCTACCAAGGGTGATAAAGTGAGATGCTGTCTCTTTAAAAAAAAAAAAAAAGAATATCAAAGTTCTAAAAACATTTTGTAGGAAGGAGAACAGTTATTTAATTTGGTTTTCTTAAATTTATTTGACCATGTATACTATTAATCCAGGTTCATAGTTACAAGGTATAGAAGCTGATGCTGCCTGCTTAAATATATATGAAAGGATTTATTCAAGGGATGTTGGGTAGCTTGTAGAATTACTCAGGAGTCTAGAGGAACATGCCTCAGCCTAAGCTGCCAGATAGAAATTCAAATCCCACATAAAACAGGCTTGATGAGGAAAATGCTGCCAGCCACCACTGAGCACTAGGTCCTATGATCTCCAAGCCTCCCAGGATCTCAACTTGAATGTAATTATTTCTTGGGCAAGCAGTAATTCTGTTTCTGTGTCAAGCATAGGACCCTGTACCCGTGCTGTCTCCCAGAGCTGGTCTTCTGCCTCTACTCTTCCCAGAAAAGTGGATTCTGAGCTGTGCCTTTTTCATCTAGCTGCTCCCTTCTCAATCCGTACGAATGGTGGACTCTTGATCAACTCTGCCTGGGCCTGGTTGCAAAGGAAGCAAAAGAAGAAAGTTATGGGTCCTTCCTGAGGAAATGACCTCCCCATGCTAGAAATTCCCCCAACATAGCAAATGTTTTTAACAGTTGTTGCAAAGCAAACAACATGAAAAATAGCTACTTCCTTAGCTGCATGTTGTGGTGGGCACCTGTATTCCCAGCTACTTGGGAGGCTGAGGCAAGAGAATCGCTTAAGTCCAAGAGTTTGAGGTTGCTGTGAGGCCATGGTACTCTACTGAGGGCGATATGGTGAGACTCTGTCTCAAAAAAACAAACAAACAACAAATATCCACTTCTTCCCTATAAAAATTTTATGCCACTTAGAGACATCACTTTTGGGTTGGGTACATGTCTTTCCTCAGCAGAAGGACGTATTGACATATTGTTTTTTACTTTTAGCTTTAGGAGGGAAACCAAAATTGAATAGAATTTTACACAGGTAAGCTTCTGCCCTGAGTACCCACTGTTCTTACAATATTCGGGGAGCGAAGATGGGCCCCCGAGGTCACTGAAAGTAGGACAAGACAGCTGAGGAAATCTGTCAGGGCCAGGGCTGAGGTGGAAGCAGCAACAGCAGGAGCCCTGTGGATTCTTCCGATGAATTTCTCTCCGGCTCCTGCGACTGCCCAGACACAGCTTGCTCTGTGCTTTCCTCCCACACTGGCATTTTTGTCGTGCCCTGGTACTCAACACAGCCACACCTGAACCACTCAACGGTAAGAGCAGGATGGAGCAGACTCGAAAGGGCTAAGAGAGGGAAACAGAGCCTTCCCCGGGAGCACAGCTACTGCACGCGTCGGCCAGGACAGGCTGGGAAACACCGCAGCCGGACCGTGCGTGTCGACAGCAGGGTGGGGGAGAATGTGCGTGTGGTAAAATCAGATATAGCACATCTGAAGAGCACATGTACATTATCTCTTCATGCTCACAACAGTTCTAGAAGGTGGGTGGGTGTTATTCGATAGTGAATCCAAAAGCGGTAACCAGTGGAGATTCAGGCAATGGGCACCAATAATGCACCAGCAGGTAAACTGCTCAGCAAGTAGCAAGGCCCAGTCAGCCACTGAGGCAGCCCCAGAGAGCAGGACTCCACACTTCAGAGACGCACTAATGACAGCAGGCCGGGTCCCTCCACCCAGAGTGAGAAATCTATCAACCCATATTGTAAAGACTGGCAGTGGGCACAGGAATACACAAAATATCCATTACTAGACCTAAGGTATGATGTAGAGAATAAGATGAATTGAGCGCCTGAATACATAAGGGTGGCTATGATAAACTTAAATTACAAACTAGAAATGGGGAAAGTTTTGAGATACACAAAAATCAGGAAACCAACGAAGCCCTTCCAGCACCACCAACAAGCCAAGCAAGTTGAAGCTCATGTGGGTGAATCAGAAAAGATGCTACTAACTGTGTGTCCTCAAAGGGAAATCATGGATCATAACACAGTCTGTCTCAAAACTTTCGTAGAGAACTGTGTATTAGTAATTATCCTGAGAGAGCAGACATAAACCACCCCAATTATACATCACCTCAAGAATGCACAGGTAGAATGAAAGGAAACATGATTGAAAACGGAAAAAAAATACAAAAGGCAAAAATCTAAAAAGCACTTGATTTAGAAAAGACAGTGTTTCTTTCCTTTCCTTTAGTTTTTGATATTGAATGAGTTGGGGTGAGAAATCAGAGACACCAGCAGGCATTTAATTTTTGTTTTTCCTCTCTTAATTCACCAGCCAGTCAGTGGCTACCGTGATTGTTCAGCAACAACACTAGGCAAGGGCCAGTAAAGTTGTTTTAAAAGATTGACAAGCAAGAGAGTAAATTTCACTCAGCAGGGGGTCAACCACAAGAAGGAGGCTGGTTTCAGCGACCACCTGCTCTAACTCCCTGTGAGTTTCAGCTGCAAAGATGGCCAAGGTGGTGACATCTGAAAGACTCCTGCAGGATGTGCCTGTGAGGACAAGGCCAGAAATTGTGACCTTTGGCTGGTTAGAAGTTTCAGGGATGCAAAGAGAGGAAACTAGATGTTTATCACCAGACCGATTATGATGTCACTCAAGCAGACTCTAATTGTTAGTAGATTTATTTTCTAAAAGAACATTCTCTATGGGAAATGTTATCTGATCCCTAGCATAATCAATGAATGAATTAGTAGCTGTCCCCAAATGCTGCCATCTCAACTTCAGGCAGACAGGCTGATCTAGGCCTCAATGTTGCAAATGTAATACTATACTCAGAAAGTTAGCAGAGCTTTAACTGTGATCTTTAAAAAGGAAGGTTGGGGACAGGTTGACATTCCAGATCCTCAGTGCCTCAGTATTGTCTCTGAGCTTCTAGGTGTTGACTCTGAATACTGACCTGGCCCTGGGCAAGTCATTTGCATGAAGACTTTCAGGACAACCCTAGCAGCAGCGTGTTTGGAGGGAGAAGAGAGGCTGATGTGGCATCTATCTGTTACAATAAGGCCTTGTACTGTCTTCTTTACACTAGATTGTGAAATTCCACACTCCTTCTCCCCCAAACTATTCAAAGATTCTTTTCAAAATTCACACTTGCAGGGATTTGGAAAATTAGACAACCAGTATCATGTATGGTGAGTCAAGCAGGCCTCACATTGGTGAACAACATGTGGTTAAGCAGGCAGTTTGATGCTGCAAGAGTTGAGCAAGAATCGTCAGAGAGAAGAGGAAAAACAAATTCAGAAGGTTCTTTAACTCACAAGCAGTTTCAAATCTCTCCACAAATTCAAAGGTCTCTTGTTTGCTTTTACTTTTGTAGCACTTAATCACCGTCTGTCACACTGCATGATTTACTAGTGTTTTGTTGTTGGTATTCAGGAAGGCAGGATTGTGCTTTGTAAACTCCTGCATTCCCAGAGCCTAGAACATCTGCCTGGCACATAGTAAGTATTCAATAATACTTGTTGAATGAATGAATGAACAGCAATATAGCATTAGTATATATATATTAGTATAGCAATACTGCTGCTATATTGCTCCTCTCAATATAAGATGGACCGTTCAGTCTTGTTTGTCCTCATGATATAACATAACCAACCCAGGAAAGGAGCTTGACAAAATCATTCTTTCTCCCCTATGTCTGGAGGCTTCTGGGTTGGAGAGTGACTCTGCTTGAAAGAAAGGAATTTGAAGGAACATGCTGGGAGCTGCGGAGTGAGATTGAGTGTGAGACTAAGGGCAGAGGAGACCAGGCGAATTCACCTACATTTCGGAATTTTTTTAAGTCAGGCTAACCTTCAATAAAGAGAATAAGACTATTGTAAAAAGTTATATTGGTTAAATCTCTGTAACTTACTGATATGTGTTTTGCACTACCTGCCTCCCTTAACCACAAAGAGATAAACTGAAAAGTTCAATGATAGCAAATAAATGGAAAATGTTGAGGACTATACCCTGAACCAAAGGAAGAATCCTAAGAAAAAGGGGAAAGAAAGGATTTTAAAAGGAAAGAAGGGTTAAAACATACTGTTACCCTGAGGCCACAGAAGGAAGACAGGTACCCCAGAAACAGAGAAATGACAACTTTCCAAACACAAGGGCAGCTTAGGGACAGAACCAGGACAAGACAGGCCTTGGGGTCACCCATGAATGGCTGGAACACAAGGGAAGTGGCATCGCCACCCTTTTCTACCTCTCTGTCATCTCCCAGTACAAGCAGTTGCTTAGTCTTGCGGTCACTATTCTAGTGAAAGGGCTTGCCAATTTCTCACGGACACAGTAACTATCATGCCACTCTGAGTCTGGGTTTGCCGCCCTCCTCCCTTCCCACAGCTCCAAGGCACATTGGACCATTCCACTCTGCAGCATAAAACCCATAAACGCTCCTCCACAGCCTACTTGAATGATGGCCATTCAAGTTATATTTTCAAACCATTCTTCAATGATGTACACAAATGTTAACAATAAGCCCTAAATGTGAACTCCATAAGTACAGGGACAACACCTGCCTAATTCATACCTGAATCCCAAACAACCAGCTCAATTCCCGTGCTCCACAAGGTTTTAATATTTGTGTTCCACAAATAAATAAAAACGAAAAAATCATGATATAAAACCATGCAGAATATAATTCGAATAATGTATTACATGCACACACAAAAAAATCAGCAAAATGGTTGCGCTTTTTAATTTTATTTATGCTTTTTTTTGGATTTTCAAAATTTGCCATAGAAATTATTTTTTCCCTCTGATATTGGGATTTTAAAGAATAAGCAAAAACAAAAGAGAACAGAACAAAAACCATGTACTTGACATACTAGGTAGCAGCGTGGGCCTAACGGCAAGTACAGTACCCTCATGCCACAGGAATCGTCATCTCCTAGCCCAGCCTCTGCCCCACCTCCTGCTACTTCTCCACCAGCCAACATGGTCAGCAGGGCGAGATGTGCTGTTTTTCACCTTTGTACGTGCCGCCGACTCTCAGTTGCCCCACTCATCCAGTATTCCCCGTGTGGTAGTTCTCTGTTCTTGTCATCTCGTCATTTCTAGAGCAAAGCATAACTCCCAACACACAGGTGGCTGTAGTGAATGTGGATGGTGTGAGTTAATTACTCCACGAATAAGGTGGTGACCATGAATGTGAGTGATAATTATTTCATTTACTTTAAAATCATACTTACCTAACGAATGAGTTGTTGCAAAGACTCAACAAGAAAATGCACATTAAACACTTCTGGTAGATAATGATCACAGTTATTAACTACTCTCATAGTAGCCTGTACAAGTTGGTTTGCACCCTTGGCTACAATCTTCTTAAATTGTGAATAATAATTTCTGCCTTGTCTGCTCCTTGCCTTGAGATGAAAAAGACCTTAAAACAGTTTGGGAACTGGACAAACATCATCATCATCATTATTATTATGTGGTATTTTCTTTTTAAATTTTGCCTATAATAAGCTTATCCTTTAATGTCCATTTACCTTGGCTGATGTTTCGAACCATCCCACGAAACCATGCTCCTTGCAGAACTGGTCCATCTTGAGGCCATTGTTCATGAGTACATCCTTTCCCTGGTCACATTTGTTGGCCAACAAAACCACTGAAACTGGTTTGCCATTAGGGAGAGTTAACTTGGAGTCCAAATCATTTTTCCACTTTGCCACTGCTTCAAATGTGGCTGGCCTGGTGACATCGAAGACAATAAATGCACCCATAGCTTCCCGGTAATAGACCCTTGTCATGTTTCCAAATCTTTCTTGACCTGTCACCAAAAGAATAAAAGTAAAAACCAAAAACTTATTATAATTGTAAACTGAATCATGTTAGAACCTCATGAGGCCTCCGGTATGAGCAAGCCATTCAGAAAAGTGCTTCATTGCTAATCTTTAAAGACTAAGCTAAATATACAATTGTCGAGCTTTGTTCTTCATCTTTGAATCCAGAAGGATTTAGTCATTTCATCACCATATATTTAGCAACTCTGCATCCCACGTAATGTCATAAACTGTGCTAATACAGTAGCTCAGTAGCTGTGTGTGAGTATTTAGATCTACGTTGACAAGAACTAAATAAATTTATAATTCAATTACACTTCACACTTGCTAGCTACATTTCAAGTGTTCAAAAACCACATATGGCTAGTGGCTACTGTAAGAGATTACTCAATAGAAAACATTTCTATCATTGCAGAATGTTCTCTTTGGCAGCAGTGTTCTAAATACTTGGGATCTGTTGATTAAAACATGAAAATCCCTGCCATAGTGGTGATTTCATTTTAGTGGGAAGACAGATTCTAAACAATAAACATAATAAATAACTAGACATGTAGTATGTTAAAAATGTGTGGAGGAAAACAGGATAGGCACCTACAGTCTAGTCCCATGAAAGGGAATTACAGCATTCACTGTGCACACCAACCATCAGAAATGTTATTTATATAAATGATCATGAAGGTACAATTATTATCCTTGTTTTAAAGTGAGATTTTAAAGTCTAAGTAAGATGCCCAAATTATATAGCTAGTAAGCTTGAGAAATCAGAAGGAAAACCTCGGCTCTTTGAATCCAAAGCGCACAGTCATTTATCAACACTGAATACTTTCCATTACTAAACTGTGGGCTTGTACCAGCTCTGCTGCTGGTGTTGTACCAGTAGCATCCCACGCCATCCAATAAGCAGATCATCATTAGACACCAATGGTACTGATGTCATTCTCTGGACTACATGCTGAGAAAACAACAGTAAACTAGATGGTCTCTACTCTTAAGTATCACACAATCTATTAGCTATGGAAAGCCCTCTGACATAGGAAAAAAAAACTTATTGGTAAAGGGTGAAGAGTAGTTTTGGAATTAGATGGAATCAGTTGGACTCAGTTTTTCTCTGACACTTTATTTTCTAAGTACATATTGCCAAGTTTCTTAAAGACTCCAAGGTTAGCCTTCCTCATCGCACAATAACAGTGGTGTTATATACCTCACAAGGTTGTCATGTGGATGAAATGTAACATATGCAAAGCCCCATCAGCAAAGTACCTTAGAACAAATCCTTGAGTTTTCCTCACTTTCTCCACATGCTAAAAACTATGAAAGACAATATGACATAGGTTCCAAAATCATAGTTCCAGACCAGAATTTATAACAAAACATTTCAAGAATTTCAGCTGAATTACAAAAATGAACAAAATCCTATTACTTCTAATTCTGTGTAGTGATTGCTGAAGACGGAAGCTAATGAAGACCGAGTTTGTATTTTCCAAACCCCAAACCCCAGAAATATGTGACCAGACAAAGGCCTTTTATTCTGATTTAGGAATTTATTTAGGTTAAGAGTCTTATAAAGTTATATAAATTAAAACAAAGTTAATGTGTATTTAACAAGCCAACTTTTCTCAGAAAGGGTAAAAATCTGAACCTGGAATGGATCTGAGAAGAAAACAGTTCAACATACCTCTAAGAATGCTTTACACTTAATTTTGAGCTCAAGGATTTGTGACAGTGAGTTTTAACTCAAATTAACAAATTATTTTGTAGACTTGTACATTCACCTTGGTATTAGCATTGATATTGTAAGAGAACAAGACTCCCTAAGCACTTAATGAAATTGAACGAAGGCCAAGGTTTCTGGACTCAGTGTGCGAACTTGTGTAATCAAGCAAGTACTACTGGAAAAAGGGCATTTTGTCAGGGCCAGCACATGATAATCCTAAAATGTTTCTTACATGGGTTGTACCACAGAAGCATTGTTTATAATTTCCCACAGTTATCTACTCAATGAAAAAAAAGGGGTAAAATATTCATCATATGATGTATAACCGAGAGATGTACTTTCATTTTTCCCAAATGAGTTTTACATTCTTCTCTTTTATTTCATTTTTTTTTAATGCCTGATGTAAACAGTGATCTCTTTGACACTGCTCAGAGTGGCCATGACATTTCAGGAAGATAGAGGGAAAAGCCCTCTGTAATCATTCAGAACTCCAAAGGCCTCCAGGCTTTTTAAGGATGTCTTATGATCTCCTTCGGGGATCTAATCAGATGAAGGGCCAAGTCATGGGTTATTCAATAATCTGCTTGTCCAGAGGTTTTTCATAGTAGAGTAAGGCAGCCCTCAAGAACAAAGATTTTACATTTCAAATATAGGGCAAAGAGTCATATTAAGACCATGCAAAAAGCGACATACATTTATGTAGCCTTAGACCTTTAAAGGGATTCAAAATGGAAAGCATATGTGTGTGTGTGTGTATGTTGGAACTTGTGAGTCTATGTGTGTCAGATCAGAAACAAGAAGATAGCTTCTTTCTCGAAAGAAAAGACCTTTGTATATTGAGGTCACTGGTCCAGCCCACTGGGAAAGTTTGTATTTTTGGCATTCCAGCAAGGGGTCACATTCAGATCAGAGCATTTCTAGAACTCACGTTGTTTCCTTTCTTGGTCAGCTGACAGCCCTCTTTGCTCTTTTTTGTTAAAAGAATAAGAACCATGTGATTCTTAGTGCCTACTTATGGTCAGGGTAGAGACTTGATGAATTCATCAGAGGTAAATTTACTTTTAAAAAAAGGCTATAATTCAAAAACCACTTTGGCTCTGGATCACTCATTCAACACACTTTTGTGAAATAGCTAATGTGGTCTAAACTCTGTGCTGCAAATACATAGTTTTTTGCCCACGAGGACCTTCTAAACTAAGGAGTGTCCTCCTGGATGGCTGCCCTGAAAATGACCCAATTTACCACATAAGTCCCCACTTACTTTAGTTTCTGAACACACATTTCATAGCCTTATAGATACAGCTCATGATGCAGCTTGCAGCTTCAAGTGGTATTAAGTGACAAAGGAAGCAACCAAGTCACAAAAGTTAGTACAATGGCTGCACTAACAATTTGGATAACCTCATGTCCAAAGGCATTGACTTAAAGGTTCAGAAGATAAGGGTTACCAGAGCAGCCTTAGGCAAACACATTTCTCTCCTGGAGACTCAGTTTTCTTATTTGTAAAACAAAGGTGTTATGGCTGATCGCTAAGGCCTCTCATGCCTCAAATGAAATTAAGCTTTGGTCCTCCGTCCCAACAGCCTGAAATGGTTCATTTGGTGTTACAGACTCGCTAAAAATATACACAAGCAGAGCACAACCACAATGCATACTTAATGATATTTTCCCTTCTTAATTAGTACTAGGTGGATGCTCTCAGAAGGTGCAACCAAGCAGTGAATCTTCTAGACAGGCATAAAACCAATGACTGGAAGCAGGGCTGGTTTCCTATTAACTTGGGTGACCCCCTACACCACTCTGCTTCTAGCCAGCTAGCTCTGTTGGCCAATGACATTTCAGGGAGGTGAGGGGGAAAGTCCTCTGTGATCACTTGCCTTGGATTAGTCACTGCACCATTTTCAGAGTCAGTTTCCTCATTAGTAGAATAAGAGAAATGGATCAGATACTTTAAATTACTGCTTCTGGGACCCCTCTCCCTCATCTGCAGATATCTAGTTTGGGTTCCCAGTGTCCCAGCAACACTGTCACCCAGAGAGATACCTTCAAGTCCCATTCCAACCCCTTGCTCATTCCCCATCTGCAGGGCCTCTGGCATCTACCAACACTTCTACTTCAGAAGGGGCTCCTGACTCTGCCCTCCCTCCCCGCCCACACCCCCGTTCCAGTGCAGCCCCTCCCAGTTTCTCACCTGGACCCTGACATCTCCCACAGCATCTGGGCTCTCTCTCCTCAAATATAAATGTAGATATAAATATGAAGGTGAACACACTTTTTCAAAAGGTGCCATTCTGGCAGCATATGAAATCACCTAACGTATTTAAAGAATACCCATTCCTAGGCCTCGTGACACAGACATTCTTCAAACACTGGTTTTGCATGCAGCAAGTACTTAAAGAAGACCCATTCCCGGGCCTCGTGATGCAAAGATTCTTCAAGTATTGGTTTTGCGTGCAGCTCAGGAATCTATATTTTTAAGAACTCCCTAAGTAATGTATGACTTAGTCTTAAAAACTGTATTTCTATTCGAATCTACCTTTAAAAGGTAAACCTTGCCATTATTCTCTGCTGTTTCAGCAAGTCAATGACTCTTACATGCTTAAGAAAAAGACACCTTCATTAACACCACACCTAAGGCTGTATATCTTTTGGCTCCAGCCACTTTTCCAAATTCTTCTCCTCTCACTTCCTTCCAAGTGCTCCATGGCCAAACCACAACGGACTAGTTCTTTTTCTTTCTAAAACACACCCTTCCCGGCAGCACCTGTGGCTGAAGGAGTAGGGCAGGGCACTGGCCCCATAAACCGGGGGTGGAGGGTTCAAACCCAAAACTGCAAAAAGATAAAAATAAATGCAACCTTCCTCGGTTTCCTTGACATTTTACATCTCTGTTTCCAAAGCCTGAATGCCCACCTGTCTCTACTCTCACTGAGTTCAATGAAATCCTGGGGTCCCTCAACTGTGCCCTGAAATCTTGCCACATTTGTGCAGCCTCCCATGCCTGGACAGCTGGAACCACGGACACTCTTCTTCAGGAGCCCACAGCATTTCTTCAGCCTACACCCTTAACGCTCACTTTGCTTTGCATTCATGCTTCAGACTCCACCACAGCAGTGGAAATCCCGGAGAGCGGGTCCATCATGTTTTAATTTTGTAAAACCCAAAACCTATTTTCTACCTTTCAGATACAGTAAGAACTCGGAATACAATGGTGGGGATAAACTGAAATTAAGGTTCCTCCTTCCTCTAAAGTACATGATTGTGAATTTGTGGAGTAGCACTGGGCACTGAGGTACTTACTCCATATGCTCGTGTCCAGTAAATAATCAGCAGATGATCACTGGAGGAGAAAATTAACATTATTCCAACAGGGTTATGTGTATAACTGTTGTGACAAGTTTCATGCTAGAATGTCGTGCTTTCATAATTACTCTCGTCTTCTTAAGAAATAATCCCTTGGAATAAAATTATTCTTCCAAATAATATGTGTTTAGGGGACATAACACAATTAGCAGACCTAAAGGTGCCACTAAAATATTCTTTATATTTCTAGGGAATAATAGCGTGAAAAGCAGGAACTAAATATAAAACCCACAGGAAACATGGAACTTGCATAATGATCTGAACGAAAAAAATCAAACTGTATTAATTCCTACAGAGGTCAAAAGCACACTGAAATTATAACAGCATAAGGCAGTTTTGCAGGCTCAGGGGAAACCCACATACTAGGATCAAAGTCAACCTAATATCCTGGCAAGAACCATTGTCTCCAGCTTTTAAAAGCTCATCTGACACTCCAGCAGTGGTTCTGAAGCTCTTTCATCTTCTCACTTACCCACCCTGTACCACCAAACCAGTGACAGAGACATGTTAATTAATCATGATTTTCCCAGGTACCTATGTGTATATCCCAGAATTCACCTTGTGCACTCTTCCCCTACAAAATTACAAGCTGCGTCTACAGCCAGAACCATTTCTGTAGCCCTACCCCTACCCCACTACGCACTGGACTCTGTACACAGTGAGCATTCAACAGGTCCCTATGCTGAGTGAAGAAATAACCCACAATTCCTCAGCCCTCTCTCAGTGGATACTTGCAGACTTACCAACTCTTTAAGAGTGTTCTGCACATGTTTGTTGGATTCATCACTTTCTTTCCACTCCTATTCAAATCACTATAGGTAGAATTATCTCATTTCATCACATAGCAGCTCATTCATTCATTTAACAACAACAACAAAATATATGTGTGTGTGTGTGTGTGTGTATGCCTACAGTTTTCCAGGAACTTTTCTAGCAAATAGAAAAAAAAAAAAAATCCTTGCCTTCATGATGATCACCTTCTAGTGGAAAAAGATAAACAGTAAACAAAAAATAAAGATATAATCAATATTACATTATCTGGTGAAAAGTTTTATGGAGAGTAATAAAGCAGGAAAGGAGAAAAGGGCATTCTAGGACTAGGGGCAGAATTAAACAGGTTGGATAGTGAAGATCCCACTGAGAAGCTATCATTTGAGGAAAGACCAAAAAGAGGTAAGGAAGTAAGACCTATGGATGTCATGGAGAGAAATGCAAGTGCAAAGATCCTGGGGCACAAATGTGTCTAACCGATGTCTGGAGAACAAGGAAACTGAGTTGGCTGGAGGGCTAAGCGAGGGTTCAAGTAGCGTGGGATGAGGCAGGGAATCCCAGGGTCCAGATTGTAGACAGTTTCAGGGAATTGTACAGCTGTTGCTTTTAATTTCATGTGAGAGGGGAAAGCATGTGAAAATTGATTGTGAGTAAGTGAGAAAGGTGAACTGACAGGAGTAAATGGATAACCAGGACTGGTGCACTGAGAAAGGGTTTAGATGCGTCAAGGTGGGAAATGGAGAGAAGACTTAGGAAGTTACTACACCAATTGAGGCAAGGCTAATGACCTGGAACAAAGTGATGGTGCTGACGACAGTGAAGATTGGTCATTTTTTGTTTGTATTTGGGAACAGAGATGATGGATAGCATGTAGAGTATGTGATGGTTTAAGCCTGTGTCCCAGGAGCTGAGTGACTGCAGGTACAAAGTTGCCGTTAGCTGAGATGGACACTGGAAGGCACAGGTCTGCTGAGGCTGATCGGGATTCTGAACTGGCATGTTTGAGATGATTGCTAGGCCCCTGTGTTCAGTAGGAAGCTGTACAAAGGAGTCTGAAGTTCCAGGGGAAGTCAGGGATGGAGATTTAAACTTGTTCTTTAATTTCTGCATACTCTGCCAGACTCATCCTTCAAATTCCCATCATTTCCATAATTAAACTTTCAGGGCAGATGCCAAAAACTGGAGTGTGGATTTTAGCTTCCTGTGATCCGTACAGAATGTAAAGCAATCTGAACTATTCCCCAAGAGTCATCTCATAAACAAACAGATATTGGAATATCTTGAAAATTTACAACATGTAGAAATACACATCGTGTGAACAATATTCAGGAGCTACTTCATTTGAGCTGACAAATACCAAACTCCTAATCTTCAAGAAAAAGTGCAAAGATGCTATTCTTTTCACATTGTCACAGACCACAGAACACCACTTTAAATTTTTATCAATTTTATAAAAACATTTTTAATAAAATAGCTGGAATTCGAGCCAGGTGTGGTGGCTCATGCCTATAATCCTAGCACTCTGGGTGGCCAACACGGGTGGATTGCCTGAGCTCAGGAGTTCGAGACCAGCCAGAGCAAGAGCGAAACTCCATCTCTAAAAAATAGCTGGGTGTTGTGGCAGGTGCCTGTAGCTACTTGTGATGCTGACGGAAGAGAATCGCTTGAGCCAAAGAGTTTGCGGTTGCTGTGAGCTGTGACACCACAGCACTCTACTGAGGGCAATAAAATAAAACTGTGTCTCAAAAAAAAAATCTAGAATTCAATAAAACACATAATTTTATTTTAAAAGAAATAATTGATATTAATCAATCTCTCTTCTTTTAAGGGTTTTTTTATTTCAATAGATTTAGGGGTATGGGTGGTGTTTAGGTACATGGATGAATTGTAGTGAGGCGATGTCTGGGTTTTCAGCGTCCCCATCACCCAAAGAGGGTACACTGCACTTGACAGGTAGTTTTTCTCCCATTGCTCCCGCACCCTCCCTGCTTCTGAGTCTCCAGCGTCCTTGGTACCACTCTGTACGCTCCTGTGTAGCCACAGCTTAGCTCTCCCTTATAAGAAAGAAGATTAAGGCTCTTTTTAATGGTTGCCTAGGAGCTCATGTTTGTTTCTTTGCCCCCAAACGCTCTAATACACTTTTGCTTATTTCAATACATCCAGTAGCTGTCCATAGTTTGTGGCGGAAATGGGAATCAAGGTTTTATTTCTTACGGAAATAGGGAGTTACAGCATGGGTGATCCAGAGTTAATAACAGATTTTGTTTTTTTTCTGAGAGGCTCTGCAAAGATGAAAAGTGTTTGTCAAGTAGAAAAACAGCTCATTTACTCACCATCCAGCCTCCTAGGGGCTCTTTGAGGTCATACACTCAAATTACGACTCCGAGGTACTGCTAAGTTTATTTCTTGCTTTCTTTCACTCTCACTCACCTACTCCCACTGAAACATACACTCTCCATTATTCCCTCCCTAACCGAATCGTACCCATTCTCCAAGTTTGTACCCATGCTCCACCTCCTTAGAGACGTTCTGTCTGCTTGGCCTCACACCCACTTCTTCACTCCACTTTCCCATAGCACTGACTGCATCACTGGTGTGGTCATGACCAGGCCTTGGGGCACACTGCTCCTGTGCACCACACACCTCAGCATGGTCATGACCAGGCCCCGGGGTGCACTGCTCCTGTGCACCACACACCTCAGCAACCTCACCCCAGGTCACACTGCAGACTCCTCGAGTCCACTGCTGAATTATTCTACTACTGTGCCCTATTTCTCGACATCGTACACATTCTCAGAAAATCTAAGTCTATGCCCCCAATGGACTTTCAGAATGAAATGGAACCGGTAATACAAGTACTCTTTACATAATGAAGTCACGATTAATATTGATTTCTTATTTGCAAGAGGGAACCCCAGTAGAGAAATGAGTAAACTGAATAAAACAAAATATTTGGTCCATTTTGTTTACTTTCCATGCCTTCTGAACTCCTGCTCATTCTCAAGCTCCACTCTGAAAAACATCTGTCCACAATTCATAACCACCCAAGCTCTTTTGCAAATGTCTGCCTTTAGTTTCCTCACAAACAAGGGCTGATATTTCACCTTACTCTTGGTTGTCAACTCTTATGGGAAATTTTTGCCTCTATTCAACAGGAAGATAAAGCCAGATGAAGCATATCAAATTAAGCCAAAGTATATAAGAGAATAAGATGGGATAAAAAGTAAGTATTGGTGTTGCAGATATTCATAAATAACATCCTTATGGAAGGAAAGGGAGATGGTTTAACGTAAATTTCAAAGAATTCTCATTAAATTCTGAACCTATATTTAAATTTAAGGCAGTGTGTATGGAAAAATGACAGCTGGTACAGTAGCCCAGAGGATATTTCATCAGAATTTTTTTAGAATGGGGTCCAATGCTACCAGCTGAAATGAAATAACCCATTTAGATAGAGAACTAAAGAGTACATAGCTAGGTGAGGCCTGACCGTGGAGAAAGAGAGGAAATAAAACCGAGTCACAGATGAGAGGGTGGCCTGAATTAATATAGAAGGAGCCTCATCTCATATTTGTAATTAAATAAATGACCTAAAAATACCTCCACTGAATTGTAAGCTCAAATGTTATCTTTCAATTACTTAGCAATTGAGACAACACCTCTAAGTAGACTTTCTTACTTTTATAAATAACTCGCCAGAGATCCTGTAGCCTAAACATTTCACTCTTAAGAAATGTCCAGATTCCTCTCAAGGTGATCTGGGAGCTATGGGAAAGTCACAGGGGTGCAAAAGGACATTTCATGATTTCAAGGCAAACACGATTATACTCGAGATCAGTCAGACACCTCAGGAACAGTAGCTGGAGGGAGTTCAGAGTTGCAATGCTATGTTCCTTTTAATGCCATTCTATGTTTTTAAAACTAGGTCTTTGAAAGTTCTATGATAAAAAGCGAAAATCATGTGAAAACCAACGTGAAACAGGAAGTGAAGGTGGTGGTGTCCATCTCTGATCCAAATATTTGAGATTTTCCATGGTCAAAGGCACACATGAGCCTACAGTACATTGTGGTTACTAAAGACAAAATAAAAATAATTTTCTTTTAATGAATGTGCTCTACTTTTTACTTACAACTATTCTATTAAGTTGTTAAATCATGACACTTATTAAGTTGTCTAGTGCTAACGACTTAATGAAGAGAATTGTTCAGTATGGTTTTTGGCCTAGAGGCATGAAGAAAAAACTACTTTGAGGGGCGGCACCTGTGGCTCATTGAGTAGGGCGCCGGCCCCATATACCGAAGGTGGCGGGTTCAAACCTGGCTTCGGCCAAACTGCAAAAGACAGGAAAATAGCCGGGCATTGTGGCGGCGCCTGTAGTCCCAGCTACTCGGGAGGCTGAGGCAAGAGAATCACCTAAGCCCAGGAGTTGGAGGTTGCTGTGAGTTGTGACACCACGGCACTCTACCGAGGGTGATAAAGTGAGACTCTGTCTCTACAAAAAAAAAAAAAAAAAAACTACTTTGAGACTAAGGATATAAAGAGGGTAAACAGAGGAAGTTTGAGAACTTGTGCTGTAGCCTCTCAAGTCTATGCTATTATTTTATTTTCATTTAAAACACACCTACACACACAGCCCCCACACAGTACAGGCACACAGATCCACTGTCATGATACAGATCTTAATTGTTATTCTGATCCCAACAAGAACCACAGTTATTCTTACCTTTAATTCTTTTTTTTGTTTGTTTTTTATAATTTAACACCAGGAGCTACCTACCATTTATTGTTCGCTATGAACAAGGATTTGTGCTAGAGACTTGTGTCCCTAAGGAATTGTGGTTCTGCCGCATAAAAATGGTACACAAAGATGTTGTTACTAAACCAAACCAACTGTAATGGTATCAGCAATGATGTGTGCAAAGAATTCAGCTTATTCAATTTTTAGATTTATCCAAAAGGGTAAAGATTCTAAAATTAAGAAATGGCTACTTTAAAATTTATAATGTGCACGTTCTAAATACAGTTTAAATAATCCATGAGATGTGAAAACTATCACAGTGTTTATCATGCATTAGGAAATAGTAGAATTCGGTGGTTAGAAAATAGGATTTGTATCTGGACAAACCTTGGTGCATGTCCCAGCACCACCCCAGCTGACATCGAGGCTTTGGAAAAGATGTATGTGTTATTATTGCTAACTTGTCTGTTTTATAGCCTAGTATAGTTCCATTCATCTTTACAAAGGGGTTAACAAAAGTGTCTACCAGATGAGTTTATAGTGAGCAGTAAATGAAATAATGCATATAAATGCATAGCACTATGCCTGATATTTAATAAATGATGGCTATTAATAGCACACTATATTATAAAGGAAAACAATCCTCCCGATGAATAATTCAAATTACAAATTTAAACTTTTTAAAACTTCATTCTATAGGTGACATTGAAATTTATCTGCTTCCTCATCCTATACGTATTTACTTTGCCTGCATTCGATTGAAGAGGCACACAAGAAGCTAAGTTTTTCGTCGCTCTTCTTGAGAAGGCAGTTTTATGCAAGGCCAGTAAAATAATTATCAGTTAAACCCAAATTTAAATGGTGAGGAACAAAGGTTAAATAATGCATCTGAAGAACACAAACCACAAAAAAGTAGAGACTCAGTAAAAAGTAAAAGGCATTTGATTGATTATCCCTTTCTTAAATTCTTTTTTTTTTTTTAAGTTTTCCACATCAATTTATTAATTCTTCCTATCTTGACAGCTGGCATCATTAATACTTTAACAAAACCACTTAAAATTAGCCAAATGTCTAAGATACATGTACAAAAGATATACAAATTAAAACCATTTAAAAAGTAAT
>CAUYRH010090719.1:0-36177 GCA_963574655.1 Perodicticus potto
AAGAAAGAAAGAAAGAAAGAAAGAAAGAAAGAAAGAAAGAAAGAAAGAAGGAAGGAAGGAAGGAAGGAAGGAAGGAAGGAAGGAAGGAAGGAAGGAAGGAAAGAAAGAAAGAAAAAAAGAAAAAAAGAAAGAAAAAACTAACCAATATTCTCACTATTATCCCTTATCAAGACACCAAAAATGCCCAAACCACCCACTCTGTTAAAAAGAAAGGTCATTTCTTTTTAACACAGAAAATACAGTAGTCGATTATTTTGAAAAAAGGACACATTTTAAAAGTTACCTATTAAGGTGTTAAATATGATGTATATGTTCTGGTTACTTCATTCAACAAAGCTTAAAAGAAAATTTTGTGTGATAATAAATTACAGATTCTAATTTAATTGTGTTGATTGTATGTATGTATCCATTTACTCTGGGAATTCTAACAAATAATACAGTGATTTAACAGCATAACAAACTAAAAGGCTAAATTCATCAAGGAAAACATTCATGAAGCTTCTCACACAGTAAAAGAATATGAAAAAGGTCAATTACAAGTTTAACAAAAGCAGAGCCTATTGTGATTTAGAAGGTAATTATAGCTAGTTCAGTGCCTTTTTTTCATCACAATAGACATTCTTTTCAAGAGCTTTAAGTGAAAGAGAAAGTTATAGGAGAGTTTCAGGTTTGAGTATCTTCAGGCAGAACCTGAAGATTTCCACAAAATTTCCTTTGTGTAAATAGAGTCAGCTGAGGGTTAATTAATCTCCAGCCCCAATCTCTCTCTATTCTTTCTTTCTGTCCTTGTAATACATTTGTCCTTCAGGTCCTTGTAATACATTTAGGGTCCTATAATCACAAGCTTTGGGGTGTCTACTATTTTCCTCATAAAAGACTAATAGGTTTTTGTCAGTATTATGATTAGCCACGTAAAGGATAATTAATTATAAGAAATTACTCTACTCCTGGCTTGGCGCCTGTGGCTCAACGGGCTAAGGCGCCAGCCACGTACACCAGAGCTGGCAGGTTCGAATCCAGCCTGGGCCCGCCAAACAACAATGATGGCTGCAATCAAAAAAATGGCCGGGCGTTGTGGTGGGTGCCTGTAGTACCAGCTACTTGGGAGGTGGAGGCAAGAGACTCGCTTGAGCCCAGGAATTGGAGGTTGCTGTGAGCTGTGATGCCACGGCACTCTATCCAGGGTGACAGCTTGAGGCTCTGTCTCAAAAAAAAAAAAAAAAAAGAAATTACTCTACTCCTAATCGATTTGAAATGTACCCTTGCAATATACACCAATCTTAACATAATAATTAAGTGAGGTGAAGGCTATGTTAACCAGTTTGATGTAAGCTTTCCAAATTGTATATAAAATCAACTCACTGTGCACCATTAATGCATTAATGTACACAGTTATGATTCCCTGTTAAAACTTCAAAATTTATAGTGTAATGTTAAAGCTAACTTTTTCTTTCTCGTGCCTTTACCAAGCATTGTATCTAGACTTCTACCTTGTAGCAGTTATTATGAACATGACTTAATTGAGAACCCAAAATAAGGATGTTTTCATAATTATGTCCTCCATAATGCTTATCTATTTAAATAGGTTACCGTTCTATGTGTACTTCTATTAATAAGTAACAGACAATTTACAAACACTGTGGAGTTTGGGGAAATATATTTGGAGAAAGTGCTTAATTAGGCAATGGTGTGAATTTTGACATCTTTCTTCATGGTTCATAGAATATTCTTGCTGACACATATCTTCAACAGTTTGACAAACAGAAAATTTTATTTTTTCCAATATTAAAAACAGTATTACAAGGTCACAATATGGGGAGAAACAAAAGAAAAAAGCTTTTGAAAAAAAATAAATAGCACCTTGTTAAGTAAGCCAAAATTATCAAATAGCATTGAAAAACAAAATTTGCACTGAGATATACTATTTACAAAATATGACAGATATGTGAAGGATTAAAAACTGCTTTGAATCTGAGAAGTTCCCACTTTGGTTGGAAATAAACTTGGGGCATAAACATCACGCTTCAGGAACTCCACAGCACCTCACCCACTGCTCCACCAATGTTGTCAACATTGGCTTCTGTGCTGTAACTTTTCTGCCATAGAATGTACTAAAATTCTAGACCCATTAAGTAGGTCCCCAAAAGTCCATCAAATATCCCTACACTAAATAATTGAATTTCTTCTTCATTTTGTTATATTTATATAAGCCACATAATCCTAATAATAAAGACATTAACGAAAATCACCAATTTCCATTAACCTATCAATCTGATTTCCACTACTCTGGTATGGAGCCCTCCTATTTCTCAAGTTTCCCATTTATGAGATGCTAAATTCTAAAGTGTTAAGTGTGTATTAAATCACTGTGTGGTTCAACTCCATCACAATTCTTCCCTCCTTCGATTCTACTATTCAATGATTTCATTTTTCCAGGCAAGTACAGGTATGTGTGGTTCATTCCTAAATTCTATATACCACTGCAACAGTGTCAGTGAAAGCTGTGGTTAGTATTCTCAGCCAGCCATATTGGCCGAGAAACCTCCTTATAATCAAATGTAAACATGGTGGGCTGTAAAACATATACTCTCCTAAGACATATTCTCAGGAACAAATTTCTCACTAATGGACTTAAGTATTCAGAAAGATGTGATTCAAAAATGTAACCAACAGAATCAAAGCTGTTCAGAAAGGACTGAATCCCGTGAAATAGAAACCCTTACTCTTCTCCATAACATGACTTAATTTTCCAAGCTATTTATTTTTCATCTGTTCATTCCACCCATAGGAATAGATAAAGTGGTTGCTCATCTGATCATCCCCAAAGGGACTCTTGTCAATAATTTTTAAGGCCCCGGTATTGGCAGGACATTTACTCCGACAAATAGATATTATAAGAAGTGCTATGGAAACAAGACCTGTGTGGCACGTTGCAAAAGAAATCAGAACGTGGCTTTGCTTTTCCTTTCTTTTCTTTTTGTTTCTTTTCCTTCTCCTGTTCTCTTCTCTTCTCTCCTCTCCTCTTCTCTCCTTCCCTCCCTTCCCCTCCCCCCTTCACTTCTCTTTTCTTTTCTTTCTTTTTTTGTTGCCTATAGTTCCACCAAATAAATAGGCAGACCATGGTTCAGTCCCTATGCCAGACACCGCCCCCCAGTTCCCTCCCCACCAATGATAGAAACTAGTTGTTCCAGAGAACACCAACCATCTGCACATCCACTGACATTTACCAAGTTAGCCATGCAGGCATGCTTTTCTTATGATTTGTTTCAGTATTTTCCAAGGGTAGTAGCTGATACAATTTGTATTTGCAAGGCTCTATCCCCCCTAAGCTCCACAGACCACTGTCTATCCCCCTTTGGTGATTTGATTCTGTAATATGGGTTGAGAGTTTCTGTTTTCTCAATCGTATAAAGACCAGGATGGTAGCATCTTTGAAAAACTTTGCACTTTTGCTTGTTATGAACATATATCCTAAGTGAAAACTACTACTCGCTATTGAAATGCAGCTTTAAGATAAATCTCTCTCCTTTTCAAGCATAATATTGCCTCTTAGTCCCCCTCAGGAATTGCCCTTATTTCAGGCTTGTAAACTTTTTTTAAATCACATACAACAAGAATAAAGAAAAGAGACACCCAGAAAGTAATTTGGTCATTCTTCTGTTCATCTGCCAAAACTCCAGACACAGTTCATTCTTGTCAGACCAAATTGTCAGATTTTGTTTTCAGAGTATTCCAATACAGTAGGACCTCCAGGGCTGACCACCTCCCTACACTGACCCCAAGTTGCCCTAATTTTCCTAGACCGGACATGCACCACATGTACGTATCTGTACAATAAGCCTCTTTCCTCATGTTGACCACCTCCGTATGTTGACCAGTTTGTTACAGTCCCTTGGGTGGTCAACATAAGGAGGTTGTATTATTTTACGGACTGAGATAAAGACTCCCACAAGACTCTGTCAGATGAAAGGATTTATCTGTCACTATCATATACAGCAGAGTCCAAACTGATGAAAAGGGAAAATGATGGGCTATATTTCATGAATTTGAAATAAGACATTTTAAAATGCATGGTCTAGATTCCACCCTGGAAGCATATGCTGAGGACAAGGACTCTGATATAGGTGAATGGGAAGGACTAGGGAAAAAATCACCCAGGCTTGGTACATTTGGGAAAAGTGTAAAAGCAATTCAATCTTTTCATTTCTCGATTGGTTAGGCTCTTGATTAGAAACTACTCAAATAACAAGTATTAATTTTAAAAGATTCTTAGAAAAACAATGTTCTGCTTTTGCCCTTGGTAGAGTGCTGTAGCGTCATAGCTCACAGCAACCTCAAACTCTTGGTCTCAAGCAATTCTCTCGCCTCAGCCTCCCAAGTAGCTGGGACTGCAGGCATCTGCCACAATGTTCAGATATTTTCAGAGACAAAGACTCGCTCCTGCTGGGGCTTGTCATGAACCTGCAAGCTCAAGCAATCCACCTGCCTTGGTCTCCCAAAGTGCCAGGATTACAGGCATGAGCCACCATGCCTGGCCAGTGTTCTCTTTTAAGAAGCACATTTTAGGGTGGCACCTGTGGCTCAGTGGGTAGAGTGCTGGCCCCATATACCGAGGGTAGCGGGTTCAAACCCGGCCCCAGCCAGCTAACACAGCAATGAGAATTGTAACAAAAAATACCTGGACATTGTAGTGGGCTTCTGTAGTCCCAGCTACTCAGGAGGCTGAGGCTGAGGCAAGAGAATGGCTTAAGCCCCAGAATTGGAGGTTGCTGTGAGCTGTGAAGCCACATCACTCTACTGAGGTGACAAAGTGAGACTCTGTCTCAAAAAAAAAAAAATCACATTTTATCTTATTTCACCATCAGGTAATGGAATCCATGGTAGTTTTGAATACAAGTCTTGTTAGAGTATAAATTTTAATGACCTTGGTCAAGGCCTCCACCTACCTAGGTAATTTTGGCAAGTTTTAATAAATTGAAATGTCAAGTTGCACACTGAAAATACTCTTTTTTTTGTATATTTCATTCACACAAAGACAGGGTTTTTGGAACTCTAAGTCTTAGGAAGAAATGGAAATTAGAAATTTTCATTCTGTTTTTCTTTCACTAAAATAAAATTAATTATATAAATCAATCATGTTGGGTTGCAGGTGTAATGGGGGTCAATGTCATAGTGTATTAAGTGAATTAAATACAGATTCTAGATGTTTAGGATAATTCATACATTTAACACTGTAGTGCTCTGCACTCTTCTTTGAGATGGAGAATTTCCCATGTGGGTCTATGCTTCTAAGGGTAATAAAAATAGAAGCATAATCAAGTTGAGAGTGACAAAATTAAAGTTTCTAACTTTCTGTCATGAGCCTCCACCTCTTCAGACTTGACAGATCATACACACTTAGCTAAAGGCCTGTGGTCTTGGTATTTTTCTTTACACTGTGAACCACAATCCTTACCCCCTACCCCAACCCTCTTAATCTGCTCATGGTACAAAAATACCTGACTTCACATTCAGGTATAGATTCAGTATTGTAATTCTGTTCTAGCCAATACTTGTTGGTTCAATCAATCTATGGCTGGTGCAAGGACTGTGTAAGCTTTCCTGGTTCAGGACCTGGGCCCTGGGACACTTTATTAGACATTCTGTACATGCTTCTGACAGCTGGTGACATGGGCTGCTCTTCTTGCTGCTGATGTAAATGTTCTACTAAGAGAAATATACAAAACATGGTTTTAAAGTAGTTCTCAAACAGAGAATCAGGCTGAAGTTCTGGGAACCTGCACTTTACCATGAACCCCAGCTGATTCTGACGTTGGTGACTGGCAATGAGGCATCCAGAAACACTGCTGTAGAGAGGCGGTGCCTCTCATCCAACTTTATATGCAAGCTTTGTATAGTATTTGCAACACTGTAAGCTTGATATTATTTTTCCTTCTAAAAGGGATTTAGCAACATGTCCTTTGGGGGATTCTCATAAAGCTGTGCCCTAGAATTGGAAGTTAGCTTGTGTTGCTGCTGAATAGAATCAAAGAAAAGCTTCCTGTGATTCAAAATGCATAAGGAGAAGCACAGAGGTACTCTTCTAGGTGATTTACATGTATTTTCTCATTTAATCAAAGGGCTAAATGCTTTACTTGACACGGACTCTCATAAGAACAATTTTGTGCTAGCTGACGCACGAGTGGATGAAGACAGCAGTGAAAAGAACATACAGAATATTTTTCATCGTGGAGTTTATCGTTTGGTGGAGGATGTCTTAATTCATGCTATATCAAAACACCATCAAATGAGTAGCTTATACATAACAACAGGAATTTATTGCTCACAGTTCTGGAGGCAGGGAAGTCTAAGATGAAGGTGCTGGCAGATTTAGTGTCTGGTGAAGGCCCACTTCCTAGATTGCCATCTTTTAACTCTACCCTCAGATGGCAAAGTTCTGAACAAGCTCCATTGGGCCTCTTTTATAAGAAAGCTAATCTCATTCTTGAGGGCAGAGCCTCCCAAAAGCCTCAGATCCTAATACCCACTTACACTTTGGGGCTCAGGATTTCAACACATAAATTTGGCGGGCACACACCAACATTCAGACTATAACAGGGAGTCAGAAAATAGAAACATACAGCACATTAAATGGAAACTAGTCCCATGGCAAAACAACTTGAATGGAGAGGAAAGACAAGGGACCAGGTACGGGGGGGGGGGGGGTCAAGGGCAGGTCTCCAAGGAAAGGTGCTCTAGGAACAAAAGGAAGCAAGGGGAATGTCCATATTTGGATTCTTAATTTATTTGGAAGATAGAATCATTGAATCAACAGGATACGGTGATAGGTAGATTGAAGTGGGAGAGAAAAAATAAATTAAGGATGACACTAAAGCTTTTTGGCCTAAGTAAAAGGAAAAGTGAAGCTGGGTGTTATTTATCACGTGAGATGGGTTATGACTTGCCATTTTTAAAATTAGTGTATATTAGCTCCAATTAATTATGGACTTACTACAAGTAACACAGACTGTATATGGTGGAGAATGATTTTAAACCAAGTCAGAAAGACTCTGCAGCCTATACACTCAGTCCTGAAAACAGAGCTAGGGTCCCCCACCCCAAGCTTGTTTTTAACCTAGCTCTTAGAAGTTTGGGCAGCTCAAAATGAGCATAGACAGAGTAGGACCGGAGTCTCTCCATCTACGCTCATGGATTTGAAAATTCTGCCATGCCTGTCTAACAATACCACTCTACACACTCCCCAACAGAGCAAAGGGACCTGCCTGTTCCTTTGGCTTGACATTTCAGAGATTCCGCTGCACATTTCTATCTATATATAGGCAAGTCCAGCCCTGGGCAGGTGCAGGATGCAGAACAAATCTCAGTTCCTCTCCTCCATACCAACATCCTCCAGCATATGGTACGTGGGTGGAATTAGGTTAAAAAGAACATCAAGGACAACCTTGGAGGAGAAATGAAATCATCACCAAATGGAAACATACAGTGAAATAAAAGGGGTGTGCCAGATGAGAAAGGTACAAGGAATCTGCCACTGACCATCTGTCTACTGCATTGCAAAAGTTTCTACGTAGACTATTAAGTTTCAGGATCGGCATGAAAGAGGGAGGAAAAGGAAAAGGAAGCAATATTTACGAATTGGCCGCTATGAGCCGGACACCAGAGAGATGGCTCGTATACATTTTCCCAACTCTAAGTGGCATTGTCATTATTATGCCAGTTTTACGTAGATGAAGTCACTAAGCTGAGACCCAAGCTTAACTTTGTTGCACAAAGTCATTCTGGAAGCTCCGTGGAGGCAGGGACAGTTCTTGCCAAGCTCACTCTGTATCCCCAGGGCTCAGTACTGTGCCTGGAACTCTGCGGGGCTCATTGACTCTTTCGTACACTGGGCCTCTCTCTTTCCAGTTCCACACCCATAATGACATCTCTCTAGCCCACCTCTCTCCATCCTCCTCTCTTGAGTGGAGTGGAAGGTCTTAGATTCCCGGGGCTGCCTCTGCTGTGCACTCATCAGTGACTACAGCGTTGTCTTGGGGACAGAAGGATGAGCCAGCAGGAGATCCTCCAGCAGCGATCGATGGTTATTACCAAAAAGGAAGTGAATGTTGGGGGAGAAAAATAAGAGAGGCAGACAAAGTTTCCCGCCTATCTGCAGCTTGCCCACTCTCACAAACTGCATCAGAGAAGGGAGGCATCTCTTTTAAGCAGGCAGTTGTGTCTGCCTCAGAGGAGATGGAGTCTTGGAAGGCTGTCACCACCCCCCCCACCCAGGGCTCTGCTTTTGAGTTCCGTTCTGGATAGACGCCTCCACCACCCAGACTCTCGTCAGCTGGCCAAGCTACTTCCTGTTCTCTGCCACCTGCTTCTCTGAGTCACTGGATTTTAAGTTTCTGAAGTACACCCAGGCCCTGTAACAGCCTAAATTCATTTGTTCACTCACTTACCACTTATTCTGAGCAGCAATGTGAAGAATGCCAAATGGTAGCACATACGTGACACAAGTGAAAGGAATGTGCAAAGCTCTATGCCTGTACATAAACTTCAAGGTGAAATAGGAATTATTTATTTTTTATGATGTATTTACATCCCTAACCAAACAATTAAGATGGGCTGGATCTCTTTTGAAAATTTTCACCAAAACAAAAGTTAAGGAACAAGTGTCAGCCGACATTAATGTGAAATTGTCCTTTACTATTGATTAAAAATAAACTCATACAATTCCAGCACCGGTTTTAACCAGGTTTTAGCTACCTCGTTAGAATTAGTGCCTGTAATTTTCAACTTTAGAATAATAGTTCAAAACATGAAAAGTTGGAATTCACTAGGTATTGAAAAGTCATCAAAATACTTTTCTCCTCTTCCAAACTTCCCATTAGACAACAGAATATCTCTTTGCCTAAGAAATCTCTGAAACTGTTTTCATCATGTTAAAGTTGTACTTAGTACTTAAAATAATCAAGTTAAAAACAAGTCCATTTATATTTGTGACATTTTCCCCTTCGGTATAGTTATGACTCCAGTCTTATCTTCATATAGAGCTTAACATTAGTAGAAAAAAGAAAAAAGAATGATATTAGTGTGTTTGCTGCTGGAGACTCTCCTTCCAGTGGGAAGAATACACTTTATATTGCAGAGTACATTACAAATGTCTCCTCTACACAACTTCTCCCATTTTCTTTCCTTCCAAGAACTCTGGGTTTTATTTATTTTTTTTGGTGCAACATTTTCAAGTGGCAAACACTTACGAGGAAGCGATGGGGTTACACATTTAAAAGTTACACCATTAGACTTCTGGGGACAGAAAAATGCTCTTGGAAGGGAGAAATTACTCATATCATCTCTCTTCTTTTATTTCTCTATCTTCATGAAACAGAGATCTTGATCTATGTAGTGGGCTCCATAGCAGTAGAGGAAGCCCATTGCATCCAGCAGCATTCAACCTTTTTCCTTTTCTCCCACACATTGGAAGAATAAGAGTTGTCTTCGGCCACATGTTCAATATACAAATACAAACAAAGCTGATACAAAAAAAAAAAAAAAGGTCCCCGCATACTTTTCATGATCTCCAACACCACAGGTCGGACATGCATGACAGAGGAAGGTGATAAAACAGCACCAGCAGTTGCCTCGTAAGACTTAAAAGTGTGACTTATATCACTTGTACATCAGAACTCTGGAACCTACTTCAATCTGTTTGCATATTTTTAATTTATAACACTTGCAATTGGTAAACCCATTATTCAATGAAAATTTACCTTTATGCATGCAAAGTGAAAAATAATACATCTGACACTAATTAGATCATTCAACCAGGTAAAGCCACTGTGTCTTCAAATACATCCGTGAATGTTTAGCCTTTAGGTTTCTGTTTGACTTTGTTTAGATTTTGAAATTTTTTTAGCATTTGTAAATACAAAAGGAAGTGTGGTTTTTACAGTATTTTGCGGAATCCTTTCTGAATCTCTTTTTGAGATCTGGCTGAGGAAAGATTAATAAAGGGGCCTTCCATGGAGTGACGGGGAGGAGAACTCATGTCTCTCCAGGCTACTTGCTTCTGCTCTGCCACCTGCTGCCATGGAAGAGCTCCTTGAACTCCAGTTCCCACTGGAGTGGCGCAGAACCCTGATAGATGCAGGTGCCTTGCATAGGAGTAGGGCCTCCAAATCAGAAGCTCTGGAGATGAGGCTTGTACCTCTAAAATTTTGTAAGCCCTCCTTCATGGGTGATTTCGATATGCAGACACGTGTGGGGACAGCTGTCCTTATTTGAGACAACGACCTGTATTTTGTAGTGAGGCTCATCAGGCACATCATTCATACCGACAGTAGAAAAGCTATTATCTCGGTGATAATCTATCACTTATTAATTTTTTAATAATGCATATGATTTCTTTAGTCAAAAGAAATTAGAAGTCTTAGGCTCTCAGGGTTTTCTTGCCATAATTCCCTAATGCAGACTTTCTGAGTGCTCACCACGTGGGGTTAATTCTGAGAAAGGGACATCCTAGCCTGGGCAGCTGGCTGTCAGCGTGCCACCACCTCAGGCATATTTTTAAGCTGGCATCCCCAGAAGTAACTAGTCCTTCTTTCTTTCTTACAAGGTTACCCTTGTCTTCCGATCTCAAATCTTTTGGTACAGTCTTGACTCCCTCTTCATTAAAGAACAGATGCCTCAAAGCCGTGCTTCCTCCTATGCTGGATCATAGAGAGAAGAGAGAGCAAGCATTGCGCTGCATGTATTTTTATGCCCTTTACATAATTATTCTTTTCAGAATACATTGTATTATTTGACCAGGATTGTATTTTCTATAATTGTAGAAAATAGTGGGAAATACGCCCTGTTCACAAGCCTTTTCAGAAACACGTTTTATTCACAGCTCACTTTCCTCCTGGTTTTTCTTCATTATAACTTTCATCACAAGGTCACAGGCACAGCCCAAATACCAGGAAGTGCTACCCAGCTAGCTTGCCCAACCCCGAAGTTTTTCACTTTGGCAATGTACAACACCGTCATGCCACAAAAAGTAACACTGATGCCTCCAAAAAATGTAACTCTGGTTGTTTCTGGAGCACAAAAGGGGGTAAAACAACATGTTCAAAAGTACCTGCATGAAACCAATGCTCTGGAAGGACAGGGAGAATATTTGAGATAAGTTTGTGCAAGAACTAAGTGTGAAATCGTAAAGAAGAAGCTTTCGTTCACGTAGAACTAAAGTACAAAATTTACCTTGTACTGTTGTTTACAAAAGAACAGAATCACTTCTCTATTAGAATTATACACTATGCCACAAAAGGATGGTGGGCTACCCTTCGTTCAGAATGGTCACAGGGATGTCACATTTTGGCAGAACGCAGGGACTGATGGCATGCAAGAAACACCCTTACCTATTCTTCCTCAACAAAGCTGGATTCTTCACTCTGAAGCTGGCCGAGGGCATCTCTTTCACTCCTTGGGGAATTAAGGAGAATAACAGATAACATATTGTGTTCAGAGTCGGCTAACAACATGCGTCTGTCTTGGAATAGGAAATGCTGGGTTTAACGTTAGAAATCATATTTTTTTCTCAATTTTCAGCATTTGACTAGCCTAGAAGGAAATACAGTCTTAAAATGAATTGCAGAGCAGTCATGGTGGTGATAGTGTCGTGTGTGCACATGAACGCACGGGTGAAGCGTGCACACACCCGCACAGAACGGCCGTGAGTGTCATTTCACACCCAGAGCAACACGTGCACCGCCCTTCTTGTTATAGACTTTGGTATTACCACTAATTAATGAAAAAGATAAAAACAGACAATGGTCTCTTTCTTCTGTGCTTGTCTTCAGGAGTGAGAGAACAGATGGAAGTCTCCAAATCCATTCAAGTCCAAACCTCCATTTGCTTTCTAGACAACAGAGTTAATGTATTGATCAATTTATCTAATTAAATGTATTGAAATAACTTTTATGTCCCTTTTCGACGTCACCAGGAATCAGAGTCTGTGGTCAAGACTTATGAAACACCTGCAAATTACTCGTCAGTGTTCAAAGACAGCGCAGTAGAAGTTGATTGGTTTAGACTAAGAAGAAAGAAGCATCCATAAAAATAAGAGAAAGACCATATTTGATGCGTAGATAAATCAGAAAAAGGAATATAAGCTGCTTCATTACCTCTCTTTTCTCCTCCTTCCTAATTCATTTCTCTCAAACCAGGATATGGCCTCGTACAACCCGTACCTCTTGTATTTTTTCTCCATGCCTTGCTATAAATTATAAAGACTGAATGTTTTCTTTTGGAAATTTAATCTTAATATTTGTTTCATATCAAGAACAGCCTGAGCGGCAAATGATGTGTAAGCATATATCTTATAAAAGCTGAGAAGGCTGAAGGAAAAGGTCATTGAGAAAAAATCCTTTACTTGCAGCATCTAACTTGTGTGATACGTGCCTTACGACTGTTTTTGTCTCTGAGCCACTGAGTTAAAAAAAAAAAAAAAAAAGGCGCATTAAGTTCTGCTGAAATCAATGTTGGCAGTGACTTCTGGATAAAATGAGAATATTTCAATTTTAAAAAAGGAACCAGCATCTAAGAAGGGGTTCATACTATGTTTTCAAAGATATTCCTAAAATGTTGCAAGGTTCAAAATCACATATTGTTCTCCAAATTACACATAGATAAGTTGCTGTGATAGAATGTATTATTTATTGAAACACAATAACACAAGATTTAAGGAACATCTCACATATATTTATATATTTATCTGCATGAAACCCTAAATATGGCATTATAAAAATCGTTCAGTTGGGAAAATGGCCCAGGACTGTCCACCTATTTTTGTCATTTTAAATATTCAACATAACGCTGGTTCGTACAGCATAGAGGAGATATTAACTGGTAAATGGATTGTGTTTTAAAAGTTCTTTGAAAATTCCAAGGCAAATTGATCCAATTTTCTAATGTCTGATGTAAAAGCTGCACATAAAATTGCTAAATAATAAAAGAAAATATCTTAGTTCTGTTTTAACAACCCCACAGAAGATCAAACTTTCTATTGAGGAGGAAGAAATTTTTCTTGCCATCAGAGTGTATCGTAGCTGGAAAGAGATCTGGAGCTAAAACACAAATGTGTGCCAGCCTCAGGGACTGTCTCTCCTACCTCTTAAATTTTACAAATGAGAAAATTGTAAAATTTAAGTGCCTTATTATGGTCATCTTTATTCTTCACTCCCTATGAGATATCTCAAACATGGAAATCTAAGATTTGGGCTGTGGCTTTGCTTCACTCACATAAACCACAAAAGTGAGAAAGAGTGTGCGCTTCTGCAAATCACACACAACTGGAAAGTTCACAGTCATAGCCAAGTAGGGTCTAGCTCTTACGATCACACATGAGATGGTCTCAATAGGTTCATATCCACCCCATCCCTATCTCCCTTTTACTCTCAGTTTTGAAAAGGAAATGCAAGGCCTTTTCTCTGCTTTTACTATCTCCACATCATGGGTGCTGTTGTCAACAAAAACAAGAAAAGAAAGCTCTTTGTTTCTGCTGACAACAGAATTAATTTAGGAATTCTATTTGTTCAAGTAAAATATTTCTTCCAAAAAAATTCTTTTTAGATATATGTGAGCTATGATTTAAAAAAGACGTAGAGATGGAGTTGACCCAGGTATGGTGGCCCACTTGTTGGGACACGTGAAGTGAAATTGCCATATGACAAAGACAGAACCGCTAAGTACCATTCTGCCTCCCCCATTTTTTATTAAGAGAAGGGGCTTCTAAATTTAAAACATAATGAACCACAAAGAACCCTAATATATTTGTACAGACAAAAAAAATGAATCAAGTTGCTCTACACAGAGCAAATTATCCTGCTGAATATTACATCTTGTAGGTTTGGTTTGTGAACATCACTGTGCAATCAAAAATAATGAAAGAAATTTGAATAGGCAGAAGATGGGGGGAACCTTGGCCCAGTTTTCAGGAACATAAATTCTAGAAATTATATGCTGCTTAGCTTGAGTCTAACCTCTGATAAAAATCTTTAATAGATCCATCCACAAGCGTTCTAGAAAAATGAACAAACAGGCTAACCCGATTCATGAAGAAGAATACTACAGAAACTTTGTTTTTCATTATATATTATAAACATACTCCCATAGACAAAACCAATATTCTGTCCATGAACCTGACTGAGTTTCTCATGATATCCTTGTGGTAACATGAGATGTGCATTGGATACTAGTACAGTTAAATGGGTCATTTACTAACCTAACAAAAGCCATTGGGCAATCCAGAAAGAAGGAAACAAGAAATCTGAACTCTAAACTATGATCTACAATGGCCTAAGTGATCTATTCCACCTACTCCTCTCCTGTTTACCAAGCTTCAGTCACACCACTGACTTTCTATTCTTAACCAGACCAAGCTCACTCCTTCCTGCTTGTATTTGCTGTTCTCTTCTGTCCGGGATGCTCTTGTCCCAGCTCTTTGAATAGTTGGATCCTTCCCAAAGTGTAGGCCTTAGTTTAAATGTCATCTGTTCAGACATTATCTCCACATTGGGAGCCACCTCCCTAACCTGTCAATTTCTTATCATCCTCTCTTTATTTCCTGCTAGATTCTGTTTATTTTCCATCTCTCCCACTAAAATATCAGTGCCATGAAGGCTAAGACCCTGTTTGTTCATTCACCAAGTATCACCAAGGCCTAACACAATTCCTGGCATACTAGCTTTCCATGAATATCTGAGTGAATTAATGAACACAATCCTAAGTTGTGACCCCATATCTTCTATTTGGCATTTTAGAAGATAATATTTTTTATCATATTTATAACATTATAAACATAAACATTGATCTTCTATTTGGCCTTTTATATTTGTAAACATAGTTATAACATTATAAATATAAATATTACATTTATTATAAATATTTACAATGCTGGATCCATATTTTTATGGAGACATGTTTTTCTTTTGTTTAGTTTTTCTTGCTACATTATGTTGGATAAGCACACTGCAAGATGAAATAGGAATCCAAAGGGCCTAAAGGGATGAAAGGCCAAGTCCTCACAGCAAAATTACATAAAGCAGGGAGACATAGCATGTTCTTCACTAGAATCAAAGGGAGATTATTATGCTATCACAGGATGGGAAGACCATACTTGTCATCAGGACTTATTAAAAATACTTTGGATTTTTGTTTATCAGAATCTTGTTATGAACCAATGGTGTAAGGAAAACATTAAAAACCATTGGAATGGCCGGGCACAGTGGTTCACACCTATAATCCTAGCTCTCTGGGAGGCCTCGGCCAGTGGATTGCTTGAGCTCAGATTAGAGACCAGTCTGAACAAAAATGACACCCTGTCTCTACAGGAAAAAAAAAAAACAAAAAACAAAAACTAGCTGGGCATTGTGGCAGGCGCCTCTAGTCCTACCTACTGGGAACTACAATCACTTGAGCCCCAGAGCTTGAGGTTGCTGTGAGCTGTGACACCACAGCACTCTACCGAAGGCAACAAAGTGAAAATCTGTCTCAAAAAAGAAATTAAATCAAATTAAAAATTGCTGGAGTTTTTAAATCAAAAAATGATGCCTTCTGGCTCGGCGCTTGTAGCACAGTGTTTATGGGGTCAGCCACTTACACCGAGGCTGTCGGGTTTGAACCCCTGGGCCAGCTAAACAACAATGACAACTGCAACAAAAAATAGCCAGGCATTGTGGTGGGCACCTGTAGTCCCAGTTACTTGGGAGGTTGAAGCAAGAGAATCGCTTAAGCCCGGGAGTTTGAAGTTGCTGTGAGCTGTGATGCCACAGCACTCTACCAAGGGCAACATATCTGTCTCAAAAAAAAAAAAGAAAGAAAGAAAGAAAGATGATACCTCCAAGACCAAATCCATATATTTGTTCAATTCTGGACATTAACATTTAAAAACACTAGAAAACTAAAAAGTGGTGAAAATAATAGAAAAGTGATTATTATGAGAAGCATGGAAAACTACTCTCTCCTCATAGAAGAATCAGAAACTTTAACCAATAACTTCAGTAATAGGAAAGAATTTTTTTTTTTGGCTCGCTGTGTTCCTTTTCTTTATTTTTTTTAAAATTAAATCATAGCTGTGTACATTAATGCAATTATGGGGTACAATGTGCTGGTTTTACATACAATTTGAAATACTTTCATCAAACTAGTAAACATACTCTTTAGCGCATTTTCTTAGTTATTGTGTTAAATGTTAAATCTACTTAGGATAGAATATAAATGTCTTAACACAATAACTAAGAATTTTTTAGCAGTTGAGAGTCATCCCCAAAATACATCAGGGTACTCCATGGAACAGTGGGTTACTTCGGTGTGGACTCCCATTGCATGGTTAGCAGTTATGATGCAAGAAAGATAATTCCCATAATGAAAGCTTGATTAATGATTTATGATTGGTTTATATAATGATAACTACTCTCAATCTTCCTGTTATGAGGTACTTACATTAAATACTTAGATTTTTTTTTCTGTTTTTTAATGTACAACATATAGAGAAATTGGTTGAAAGGGGTACATGCTTTGTCAATCTGCAAGTGACAAAAGAATTATGGGCTAGACTCAGTGGTTCATGCAATTCTGGTACTTTGTGAGGCTGAATCAGAAGGATCAGTTGAGACCAGGAGCTTGAGAACTGCCTGGGCAACAAAAGAAGACTTTGTCTCTACGAAAAATAAAAAAAATTAGTCAGCCACGGTGGTGCTCACAAGTAGTTCTTGGTACTCAAGAGGCTGAGCCAGGAGAATGTCTTGAGCCCAAGAGTTTGGGGTGTTAGTGAACTATGTCTTACCACTGCACTTTAGCCTGAGCAACAAAGTAAGACCCTGTCTCCAGAAGAAAAAAAAAAAAAGAAATGAGGTAGTATAAACCTTTTCTCATATGTTGGTGACCAATGAAGATCGCAAGGAAAGAACAGTCACCCATCCAAAACTGATTGGTAGTCAGTACCTAGTAAAACTCATACCAAATGGATGGGATTAGCCTTTGTAGAAAAACCCAGGAGGTGATTTCCAAATAACCTTCAAAATGGGAAAAGATACTTGCATATTATCAATCGGACAAAAGCTTGATAACTAGGATGTACAGAGAACTCAAATTAACCAACAAAAAAAGACCCAACAATCCCATATGTCACTGGGCAAGAGACATAAATAGAACTTCTCTAAAGAAGACAGACGAATGGCTAACAAACATTTGAAAAAATGCTCATTATCCCTAATCATCAGAAAAATGCAAATCAAAACTACCCTGAGATATCACCTAACCCCCATGACAATGGCCCACGTCACAAAGTCTCAAAGCTGTAAATGCTGGCATTGTGAAAAGAAGGGAATACATCTACACTGCAGGTGGGACTGCAAACTAATACAACCTTTTTGGAAAGAAGTATGGAGAATACTCAAAGAAGTCAAATTAGTCCTCCCATTTGATTTTGCAATCCCACTACTAGGCATCTACCCAGAAGAAAAAAAAAATCCTTTTATCATAAGGACACTTGTGCTAGACTGTTTATAGCAGCTCAATTTACAATCGCCAAAATGTGGAAACAGCCTAGATGCCCACCAACCTAGGAATGGATTAACAAGTTGTAGTATATGTACAGTATGGAATACTATTCAGCCATTTAAAAAGATGGAGACTTCACATATTTTGTATTAACCTGGATGGAGGTGGAACACATTCTGCTTAGTAAAGCATCACAAGAATGGAGAAACAAGAATCTAATGTACTCAATTCTGATATGAAGTCAGTAGATGATCTAATACCGGGTGGGGGGTAGGGGAGTGAGGGAGCAGGGAGAGGGAGCTGGGGGGTCACGGTGTATGGCACACCTCTTGGGGCAGAACACAAGTATAAGAGGGACTTCATCTAACAAATGCTATCAATGTAACCTAATTCTTTGCACCTTTAATGAATCTCAGACTATGTGTGTATATATATATGATTTTTAAAAAGAAATTTAAAAGACCTGAATATAATAGAGGAAAACCAGATGTAGAAGATGCTTGTAATTATGAAAGCAGGAACATCACTGTCCCCAATTTGGAGAAAAGCTGTGTAAACTGAAGAGGACAGTCAGCCTCAAACAGAGCAGCAAGACCAGGAGCCTGAAGTTGACCCTGTTTGCCACGTCCCGTTAAAGATACAAACTGATTCACATGATACACGTATTCATGTAACTAATAGAGATGGATGACTCAACAAGTTCAAAACAGCCTAGGTGAGCTACGTCTCAAGGCTGTCCTCCTTTTCATGGCACCTACTGAACAACCCTGGTTAAGTCCCACTTCTCTGGGATTCTGATGCATTATACTCTTCTTCATGAGAAAAATACATCCCCAATCTAAACGCTGTTTGTGGTTTATATGCTGTAGTGTCATTTTGATTAGCATTTAGTCAGCCGTTCCAAGTCTATACAACTCCACATTAACAGGATAGGGTGGCTGACCACGGGTACAACAATATAATGTAATGGCAACTTGGGGAAGCCACACAGCCTTCACCTGCCCACACTGTTGCTCACTTTTAAAGCTACATCATTCTTTATTGACTACATGCCAATAGTAATGTCCATAGTAGTCAGTAGCAATGTCAATAGTAGTCAATAGTAACATCAATAGTATGAGTGCTTTAGCTGTGGCAGAATTAACATGAAGAGGTATTTGATTTGGGGGTATGATTAATAACCACAAACAAAAAAGGTCATTAAAGAATTCTAAAGGGTAGAAAGTAATTCAGAGCATGACAGAGCACATAAGATGATCTAGAGGGGAAACATTCAAAGCTCAAGGAAAGGTGTATTTTTTTTTAACAACTGGTTATTTCAAACCTTGACTAAATAAGCCAGTGTTTCAGAGAGAATTGATTGGGAATGGATAGAAGGCTATACCAACTCTGGCCTTTGGAGGAAGCCGATGCAATGGTCTACAGACCTGAAGTAAGTCTATCCTTGCTGGGGAGTCAGTTAGAGGCCCTGAGTCGAAGGCTTCAAAATGACACAGAGGTATTTGAGAAAATACTGGTTCACACATTTAACCAGAAAAATGGTGATGGAGCAGTCTTCATCCATGTACACTTTTGGAAATACAAAAGCTCCTATTTGCCTTTTACTGCCAAAAGAGTGGGAGAAACTATTCTGAGTGGCTCGGGCTAGGACTGTGAAAAGCATCAGCTGCACAATGGAACGTTCAGAAACCCACTGAGTCACTCTCCCCACAGCGGCGATGGGGCCTCTTCTCCCTCCATCCAGATCCTGAGTGACCCAGAATCCCAGAAGACCATGAGGAAAGAAAGTGAACTTGTCTCCTTGCAGTTCTTAACCCTCAATTTGTGTCTGGGAGGCACTCTCTGACATTGCCACAGAGAGTCTATGGATGATCTGAGAAATGAAACGCCTTTGCCCAGTGCACAGGGAAGATAGCGCCATGGAACGCTACACGACCTTTGTCACCGTGCGTTCAGCTCACACCGAGCAGTGAAAAGCTCACACTCAGAGCTCCCAACCCACTGTTGCTTCCCTCCAAAATCATTTTCTTATATTCTAATGAACACATGACCTGTGTGTGCCCCTTCGTTCCTTGTACATGCGCTCCAAGATGTTGGACCATGACCTTGGGCAGCAAACCATATACAAAAGTAGCAGTCATACATTTTGTAAAGAAGGATGCATTTTCTTCTCTCTCTTTTTTTTTTTCCAGTGAAAGTTTTTAAAAAGTTAAATGAGAAAAGAATGAGGTGAAGGGGAGACAGCAAATGACCAGTTGGCATTTGGTGGGTAAATTGAAGATCTTATTTACCCACTGACTTCAGGGTAAGCATCCAGCCACCTGCCTGGTCTTAATTAAACCTGCAGCCAACCTGCAAGGAAAAGGATCTGTCCTGCCATTCAGAGATAGAGAAAGGAGGCAGACACGTTTTGTGATCAATATCAGCTGCTGCAACAAGTCAGCTCTAGAGGTAGAAAGAAGGGACCGTCATACCCAGTTCCTTCTGCTGCAACCAGATTTAATTTCAGCCTTCAGATGATAATTAGCTGACCTGCAAAGGTCACTGATACTTTTCCTGCATGTGCATATATGCTCCAGGGACAACAAATACACAGATATTTTAATATTATAGATAAATAAGCACATATTACTGTATACATTACAAAACATTTAAGCATCTCAAAATAGCTAGAAGCGTGATTTTATGTCATGTGTAAAAGTATGACCTTTTATTATAGGATAGGACGTGTCTTTAAGGAGTGCAAGGAAAACAAAAAGAATCAAGAATGGCCCAATAGCCTATTCAAATTGAATCAGGATATGAACACCTTCTGCTTCTTCTTTTTTTTCTTTATTGCCATTTACTCATTGTTGTAGATAGCCATTTATAAAACATCTGGAACCTCATTGTTTCTGCAACAGGGATGGCTAGTAGCTTCAGAAGGAAACAAACTACCCATTTACTTAGCAGCTACTCTACTTCATCAAGGACTAACACCTCAGTTGTAAAAGTCGGGATATTTCTTGGTTATCCCAAACAGTTGAAGGTGAGATTCACTGAATCTCACCTGTTTTCATTACCACCAAGGAACCACAGCAAACATAAAAGCATGTGAGTAAGGCAACCTACTGTGTGAAAAAGACTAATTCCCAGATAGAAGTAACCAGAAAGCTAAGATAGGAAGCCAATTTACAGAAACCGTATTCACCTGCTTCTGAAAAGGCATCTGCTGAGAAATCATCAGAATATCTCTCCAGCCTGCCAAAAAAAATTGGGCAACCTTCCCGTGTATCTGAAGGATGCTAACAGCAGCCGTGTTGCTTGGTAATTGTTTCAAACACAATGAGCACAGTCACATTGCTCCAGCTGTCCGCGTTGGCTGCTTATCTCAAGATTCATGGACTTTATGAGCTGTTTGTGGCTCTGAGTGCCACAGCTTCATATGGTGCTGGATTGTCATTCACCTGCAGAAATAACTAAACTCATGTGTTGGGTTCTGCCACCGCATCGAAGGAGATCATCTGGCATGTGCTGAATATTTAGAGTATTTGGGGGATCCATTCATACTAAAAAGCATTAGCTTTTAGACCCAAAATCTAGCTTTAAGACTTACAGTGTTAGGGGCAAACTCAGGGGTATCTGGGGAAATGTGTGTTATTTCTCTCTCTGAATCATTTTGATCAATGGATGTTTATGGCATTTGGTTAACCTAACACAACATAATTGGAGTTAAAATAGATTTCTCCCTATTTCAGTTCAATTTATAGTAGGCTAAGGAGCAAGGCCTTCCTTTAGGCATTCTCTAATTGGGTGATGTTTCTGTATGGTATGGAAACTGTAAGATCAAGAATTCTCCCTTAGCATCAAGATCCATTTTGCTCTGAATACAAAAATGTTCTTTTACTCATTTTCCTTAGGTAAATTCACAGTGGTATTTTAACATCTGAAACAGCCATCCATGAATTTAAATTTCTGCATCATTAAATGGGCAACAAGCTAGTGCTGGTTGATGAAAATCGGACCTGGAAGATAACAGCACCATATGGAATGATGATCACATAATGAACCAGGAAACCAAAAACTGAATGAGCCAGGCTGCTTAGAAACACAAAACAAGGTTATAGCACTCTTTTGAAATGACTATATTCACAAATGGTAAAGAATACTTTCTTCCAAACTTGACATTATTACCTCAGCTCAGTAAGTCTTATAACGGTCCCAAATTAGGCTCAAGGATACAAGTAGTTCTCAAGAACTTCAAAGAAAACTACAAAAAGTTTAACCTATAACCTTTTGACTTATTCAATTCCTTTGCCACCCACAGTAAAAATATGATAATGTGTGATATTATTTTTAAGTTGAAATCTCTAGACACCCAGTCATGGATGATTTATAGGCCCAAGTTGTTATTTTACTAATAGGAATTGGTTTCATTTGCCATGAGTCTTGGAAGATGATATAGAAGTCAACAAATAACATTTATTGTCTCCTACTTGGTTTATTTGTGTTCAAGTTCAGACTTTATAGTTTGCTGAACTGCTATTCAATGTTTATAGCTTGAATTACAAGAACAAAAAGCAGTTGCATATGCTTCCATGTTACATATGTTGCAATATTATACATGCAATAATATCAAGCAACATGTCAATCAAATTGTAATTATCTAGATACTGTCAACATCTAATTGACTCCCAGGGAATGATGGGTTTTAAGAGACCAAAGACATGCACCATTTTGGTCACTAAACTGCCTTAAATTATTCACTCATAGAATATGTAAGTGGCCTCAAATGGTTAATAACAATAAGATATATGTGTGATGAATTTCTATATAAAATAGTTAGCTTTATCCTCTTGAAAAGTTTGTGAGTTAGTTTTTATTATTCATATTTCACATAAGAGAGTTGGAAAGGTTTGCTCCAAATTGCACAGCTAATATAAACTAAACGAAGCCTCAGAGAATAACAGTAAAAATTGGATTGGGAATATTCAAGTTTACAGAGGCATTGCTTTGAGAACCTCACACTCAATTTAATTCGCAGGAGAAGAAGGAAACAGAGGCCCAAGGTCATATGCTTATTGGTCAGCAGCACAACTCTAGGAGCTTCTGAATTACTTAAGAAACACTGAGCCCAAATATTTTAAGATTCTGGCTCACTGTGCATGGCACAAATAGCCATAGGGTGGCAAGAGCTCAAAAAGAGAAGACTGGATGAACTCTCAAATGTTCTGCAAGTAAAAAATAAATAAAATCTTAAGATGCTAAAATTTTTATTTCTATGTCATTCTTTTGGTTTCATCTTCAGAAAATAGCCATCTTGCTTCAAACCACCTGAAAGTGTTTCAGAAAGAGCAGTATCTTCATCTCCTATGTGTCTAGAGAGAACATTTAATGCACCGTGATATTCCATTACCACATTAGGAGAAGACGAGATTGAAACCAGGGGAGAGAAGGAAATGGTCACAAAATTGGTTGAACATAAAATATCTTCCATCTGCTTCCAAAGATTCTGACGCTGTAAGGATAAGAAAAAAGAGGACAAGCAGTCCATGTTTAACAATAGAAAATATTAGGTAATTATTTTAAAGTTGTTCCATCAACTTAAAACTATATAAAGGATTATATGCATCACTTATTCACATCTTAGACCTTTTGTTAAACATCTCAGATGTATTCTTAATGAATTTAAGCATATTCTTTAGCCATATCTTCAGGAAAGATCTGTAGCTGGTTCTGTACAGAACGGGGAATAAGTGCTTGAGCATGGGAAGTATAAATTGTGTAGTTGTATGTGATTATCAAATATTTATTGAGGCTGACAGGTGAGCCGACTGCATTAGACATGATCATTGTCTAGTGAGGTGGAATTTCAAATTCAACATGGCAATAAATCACACGGGATAGTTTACAAAATGTTTAGCGGAAAGCAAAATTTTAGAAGGTAATAACCAATGGAACTTTTATTACGCAAACAGTAGCCAAAATATGTTCTTTAAATGGTTTTTAAAATGGCAGTGTCATAGAAAATGGATTTAAATAAAATCTCAATAGAAAATAATTAAGAGCTGTGATAGGAAGGCTTTGTGTGAGTCTTTGCATTTTCATTAACAGAAAATTTAGAAAATGCTCTGAGTCAATATGAATGTTGCAGAGAAAAAAAGTAAAAGAAGAGCAAATACAATTTACTAATTGACATTTTGAGCCTTGCTGAGCAAGAATCACAAAGTGTGGTATGCTCAAAAAAGGATGAACCTTCTCAAAAAAAAAAAAAAAAGCAAATAACAGAAGAAAAATAGAAAAACAGTACAGAAATCTAAACAACAAAATCTGAAGCACACATTTATTCCTGACTATTCTCTACCATGCACGTGACTATTCACAAAGAAAATGAACTTGCCAGTTCAACCACTTTTTCAATTATAGAGTTTGTAGTAGAATATGAACCTTATAATTTCTTCAAGGACTCCTATAGAAAAGCATTTTATACATTAAAATAAGTTATTATTACTTTAAAATGAAGCGCTCTAAAGAGAATTTGAGCCAAATTTGAGAGAGTCAAAGATTCTTTTGGATAGGAATCCAAAATAAATTACTTCCATGAAATTATTGTCTTCGTACCTAATATGCCCTGGTAAATAACAGTGACTGTTATCCCCACAATCTCAGAATCTGACTGCTTCTGGAACTGGGGATATTGGCGATGTAATCAGTTAAATGGAGGTGGGGTCATACCGGAGTAGGGGCGGGCCCACAATCCAACACAACTGAGATCCTAAGAGCAGACACCAGCCATGTGAAAGCAGAGCACACAGGAAATCTCCATGTGATGACTCAAGTAGAGATTGGAATTTATAACTGCCACTCCAGGAATGCCAAAGATTGGCAGCAAACCACAACCAGAAGCTGAGAAAGGAAGGATTCCCCCTCAGATTTCAAGGGAAGCATAGCCCTACCAACACACCAATTTCAAACTTCTAGCTTTCTGAACTGAAAGAGAATAAATATCTGTTGTTTTAAGCCACTCAGTTTGTGCTACATTGTTACGAGAACCTTAGGAAATTAAAATAGGCCCTTTGGAAATTGTACTTGTCTCCTTTCTATATCCCTTTCTATTTTTTCAGAGGGCATGATGGAAGGAGTGTGATGAACCTGAATTTGAATTATGAAGCTGATGAAGCTGCTCGCTCTTTACTAACAGTCTTTAGGCAAATTCATCTAACTTCTCCAAATTGTAGGTTACCCACGAGGAAAATGAGAAAAAGCCTCCATCAAATTCCTAAGAGGATTAAATAAGATAATAGATCTAAAGTACCTGGTACCTTGTAGGAGCTAAGTGTTAGTTCCAGTCTCTCCCTTCTTCATCACAATGTTATAATGAAAATTAAATGAGCTAGACACTCTTACCATAGAAACTAGTACACATTTTATTATTCTAAAATCACCCACAGCTTGGGCATGTTACAAGATGCTCAAAAGAACTCCATTTGAAGGAGAGCTGCTGAGACCCTGGGGTCTAGGAAGAGAAATTGGGATGGTCAGAATTGAGTTCTGTGGGACCAGGGGACTTAACCTCTCAACTCCTGACACTCAGAACCCTGCCTGAAACTGCAAAACGTTCAATGAAACATAATCCCCTTCAAAGCCCTAAAAATGCTCATCTGATGTCAGAGAAGGCATCCTCTCCTGAGTTCTCCAGCACAGTTCCTTGAGAACTTGCCCTGATCCCTGGTCAAAGAAAGTGTTACATTTGAAAGAGTAAAAGCATTTCCTGTTACAAGAAAAGCTGCGGAAAGAGAAACGGCAAAAGCACCCATTGGCCAAATACTCACTGCTCCAATGAAGATGAGGAGGAACTAGCAGCTGGCTAAGATGTCCCCAGCTGGGATCAGCGCAACTATTACTGAGCAAGCCAGTGCTGAGTTCAGGAGAAAACCAGGATATTGCCCAAGAGAGCTGAATTGCAGTTCTGAAAGCACTATCGGGGTTTGGGAGGCCCCAGAAGGCGCCAAGGCTGCTTGATTCTCCTCTGCTAGGACCTGAACCCACCAGTAAGCTTCAACAATCTGCAAGATGGTGGGGGGCAGGGGGTGAAGGTCAAGGGAAGAGATCATATCCACGTAGGAAAAAAGCAAGACTGGCTTTGGGGAGAGAGAGAATAAAGACTTTTAAAAATGAGGAATTTTAAGCCCAATGATTCTGAAAACTCATGAGGCAGTCGTCAGGAGCACCGTCCCTGATTTTCCCTAAAGAAAGCAGAGGAAAGGACCACTTCCTCCCTGGCACAGTGACAGAGCTTCTTTGCGCCAACTCACTCCCTTCCCCGGTCCTCTCAACTAACTCACCTTAGCTGGGGATGAGACACAAAGCCATCAAATGCATGGCTAGTTGCATAGCTCAGAGCTCATCTCTCGGATCAATTTTTAAGAAAATTCTTTTCTTGGTTGTTACTCCACATAGAAAGATTTTCCCATTGAAAGTCCAATAATCCTGAGAACGTACTTGGACTTCCACCTGCCAGGTTGCATGTGGCTGACAGTCGCTGGGGGTTTTCTAGGGCTTTGAGGAGGCTTAGAGGTCTACTTAAGGGAGGAGTCCTTCCTCAACACTCCCTGGACACGCGGTGCGTCTCACCTGCCCTCTTCAGGGAATTGTGCAGGGCGGAGAATTCTCCCCTGGGGAGCACCACCGGAAGTGAACACCTCCTGGACAAGGGCGCGCAGAAAAGCAGCGGCCTCCGAGAGGATCAGCCGCATGAAGCCGTCCCTGCCACCATGGCCATCCTCCCCTCCCGCCGCCCAGCCCCAGAGGCGCTCGAGACCCTAAGGAGAGGGAGGAGCAGTGACGCGATGCCGCAGTCCCCTCGGTCCCCTCGGCAGGCGGGGTCCCTGGGGCGGGTCCCAGGCCTGCCCTGGAAGGCTGAGTCAGGTTGATGCAAATTTTAGTAACTGAAAGTGAACGGCCAGCTGTTCCAGAGCTCAAGGGACCAAAGAGTGAGTCAACAGAACATGGTTTAAAGCAGTGATTGAGTAAAACTAAAACCTTTTCATGTCCGCACCCCACAGGGTGCAGAGCCCCTTCTCTGAGCACCGAAGTCCGTGGGCCAACAGAGGAGCTGCGGAGCGAAGCGGGGCCGCAGCCTCCAGACTTCAGACTCTGAGGAGCCAGTTCTACCCCGGGGCTGCAGGACCGGCCAGGTGCAAGCAGAATGCAGAAGGGCTGCATCTGGCCAAAGCCAACTAGTGCTTTGTGGCCCCACCATTGAACCGCTATGGAGGGAAGTCAAGGCCAAGGTGGAACCCGGAAGGAAGAGAACGGGCTTGCAGCGTGAATTGGTAGGAAACAGGAGGGGTCAGAAGCTACTTTTCAAATAATTTAGCTCATCTATTAATAACATCTGATCAGTAGAGCAAGGTTTGGAGGTTGCAAGGCAAGCCAAATAGAGTAAGGTTTCAGGTAAGGAAAAGTTGGACTACGTGGCTTAAATGACATCTTCTAAAGAGTAGAGTGTGGGGGAGGGGGAAAGGTGGTTTGGAAATGCAAATACAGCTCAGCCCCCTTCACTGGAGCAGAACTAACAATTTGAAATTCAGACTCCCAATTAGTAAGAAGGCAGGCACTTTGGGAAACCCCATCCCAGAAGCACAAAGACCTCTCTGGAACCTAAGGTGGTAAGCAACTGATGAAAATGTGGGGACTTGGCCTGCTGTCTCAACGTGATTCTTGGGGAACTTGCTGTAATGTAGCTATAATTTCTTCTTCCAGTGATGCTGAAGAACTGAAGGTAGAGAATTTGAAGAGGAGAGATGAAGATGTAACTTGGGAGGGCTTGGGATCAATTAGGTATCAAACATGAAAGGTGTACAAGGAAACAATTCCACATTTGGAGAAGGAATAAATGGAGAAAGGAGGATTGTGTTAATAGAATACTCTAATAGAAAGAGAGAGGATGGGTAGAGTGGGAAGTGAGAGACGGGAGCTGGGTTTCAAACACTCCGAAATAAGAGCATCTGTGTCTTATTCACCAGCACTTGGAAATAAGAGGCGGGACTCAGGGACCTGGTGGCTTCTCTTCTCCACCCACCCACAGGGAGGCAGAGGCTGGGGTCTTCTGTGTCCCTGTGCCAGAAAGAGGAACCAGAGTGTTAGCACACACAGTGGCTACAAAGCAAAAAAACAACAAACCTACTTTTCAGATTGATTGGTCTAACTCCCCGAAGATTGGCAATATCTCTGCGTGTTAGAGAGTGAAGACTCAGCAAAAGTAAATGCTGAACTAACCGCTAAGGACTGCAACTGTGGATGCTGTGAAGCCCGTGACAAGCAATAATGAAAATGTCAGATGCCACATGGATGAGGAACGCGGTGCGTAAGAAACACATGTTATTTAACAATCTGCCACTGAGCGAACAAAAAGCAGTGGAAATCCAACCAGAGAGAGCCAAGGACCCAGCGCTAAAGTCATTATAGAGCAATCCTGGCATGGGCTTGGGAGCTCCCGAGCTGGGATTCTTATTCTGCCAGAAGTCCAGCTCGGGAGGGATGGACAGAGCATGCAGGAAAAGCAACAGTAAAGAGAAAAAAAATCGGTATTCACTTAAATCTGGTTCATACAGTACATTGGATGGGAAAGCACAGGAAAAGAGGAAGGCCATTCCCCTCTAAAATACGCTCAGCTGTGTTCTCGTACCTTCTACTGTTTGCCCAGTGGCATGTACTCCACCAAGGACAGAACTGAGCACACAGGCTTTAGGAGGTGTTGGTGCCAAGGAACTGAAACCACAGGTCTATTACAAAGGAAAAGATGATTCAAACCATCATATAGATTAAAACTAGGCAAAGCCTGCCTGAGTGTAGTAGAAAAGATTGTAGACTAATAGGACAGAAGTATTACACAAATGTTCCATTGTTGTGATTAATTTAAAACTTATGACCATTTGGCCTCAGTTTCCTTATCTGCAAAATGGGATTTAGAACATCTCTCTGGCAGGGCTGTTGTGAGAATTGGATGAAAATAAAATTCTGATCAGAAGGCCAAATGAATCATTAAATCTAAGGTTAAAGTAGAATGACAATATTTAAATGAAGCAGTATTGTAGGACGATTAGGAATGCCTATACAAGCATCCTGATCATGGCACTGGCTGTTGAGAATGAGCAAGTTAATAGCTCTGTGCTTCGCCCTGTCCACCTAAAAGATGTACCTAATAAGCCTTTGGGAATACAGGTTGCCTTCTTGCTATAGGGCCAGGCACATAGTGCATGCTTATTAAATGGTAGTTTTAATCAGAGAAGTAACTCAAGGAAGTTTTCTAAAAATTCCTTAACTCTCTGAGCAACCAACTCTGCCTCAAAAAAGTATGCTTGTCTTGAGGAGTAAAAGCTCTGGTGGTTTTATTATGTTATTTCATTAGGCTATGTGTGTTATTTTTGTGTTTTTATTCTAGGAGTTGTCTGGGATTGTGGAATCGTGTGCACCATTGGAACATAAATACCACACCATCCACTCAGCTACAAGTGTTTGTCTGTCTATAATTCAATTCAATTGAGGGAAGTACGGCACTTGTGGATTGCCCACTGCAGGCAGATACTGTGCGGATACTAGGGTATAACTAGGGCGGACTTTCAGGAAACATGCCTGAATACGTGTATACCAGTTCTTACGGGGTTAACAAAATTCCACCAGGTATGAATAGCAACTTAAACTCCCCTGTGACTCTCAAACTTTTGGGGATGCTTCATTATCCAGCAACAGCAAAGTTTATACCCAGTTAAAGGATAATTTTTCAAAATAAGATGCAGTCGTGGCACTGAGAAAAACCTATATGAACAGATGTCAAAGATTCCTTTAACTCATTAATTAATGAGGAATTGACAAAAGCTGTCACAACACTTCGAAGGAAAATCCAAAGATCAGACAAATATATAAGCCTATTAGGAATGTGGAAACAAATTTTCTTAAAGTGATGCAAAACTGGCTTCTCTCTACAGAGAGAAGTTGATTAAACCTCTACAGTACAAAACTTCCTTTGCATGACAACAGTATTCTATAACACAAGAATTATTTGCATTGTATCTGTGTTGTACAAGTTACCTTCCATAGAGTTAATTACATTTCATTATCTCTATAGAATTATAAAACAACTCAATGACAGTTAAAAGCACAAACCTTATGGAATTAGATAATGCTGGATGGTGTTTTGCACTGATGACCCTGGCAATCTTTTAGCCCAGTTAAAAGTCTTTCATAATTTTTTGGTACAGTCTTCCTCCCTTGATCAGGAATAATCATTAAAAAATTATTGAAAGACTGGTCTTATTAGATTTGACTCGATCTATGCCAGAGGTTCAAACCCAGCCCTAGCCAAAAACTGCAAAAAAAAAAAAAAAAAAAGATTTGACTTGATCATTTGCATAGATACAGCAAAAAACCTTCTAAAGTTTGTTTTGAAAGTCTAGAGTCCAGCTTACTGAACATTCACTAAATAAATCTCTACTGGGAAATTTTCATAAGAAATTTCAGTTTGAACTTTCAAAATTTCTGTGATTTTCTGTCCCAAAGCTAGAAAACTAAGCCCCCAAATCTCTCTTAGTCAAGTTTCATCTACTGTATACAATATAAAGCCTCAGTTTCCTTATCTGCAAAATGGGATTAAGAACAGTTCTCTGGCATAAGATAAACATGGGTGAATTATTCTCTTCTCAAGGTCTCTGGCCTACCAGAATCCAGCCTTTCTCACCATAAATAAAGCTGGGCTCCTGATAGCCAAGTTCAAGGCCGAACTTTCCAAGAGGACATTGTAGGAACTAGCTTCATAAGAAATTCACAAGTCAAGTAAAATAAGTCCATTTTATTTTCTTAAAAGTGGCTGTCATACTGATTAAATAGGAACCATTCTCAAATATGACATTCCAGGCAAGAACTTGGTTGCTTATATGAGTTTTCCAATTACATCCCAGTACAAAGGAAGATAGATTCTTACTGAAGCTATTCAAATAACGATATTGCCATCTCCACGATAAGGAGACTTAGTAACAGTTTCTGATTTCAGATATAACATATAACAATTTCGAGATGATGCATATATAATATACAAATGGACGGCAGGGAAGGAGAAGGAAAGAGAGAACGATTAGTAAGAATCAGATATCATTTGAAAAATACTTTACTTGTGTTTACAATAGCATCATCTACTAAACTGGTATGGACAGCTTAAGGATTAAAAAAAAAAAGACAGGCTTGCTTACACATGTAGAAGAGAGGTCATTTTTAAAAATCAGTAATATTCTGAACAAACATGCATAATAAAAATTTTCTCATCAATTCTTACAGTCCTACTGTAAATAAATATAAATTATAGGCTAAAAAATAATTAAATTATAGTCTACTAGCAGAATTTGGGTTAGCAGAATCAGGAAGCTGTCTTCTTGGGTAAAAAGGAAATCCTGACTCAGCCCACTAGTATCAAGGTCATCTGTACCCCCAAGAGCTTATTCTTAGAAGAGCCAAGAGTTTGAAGTACCTGGCCCAGGATCATTGAAGACACAAATGCTGACACATTGCTGCTCACTTAGGTGAGAGTTAGAGTAAAACAAAATCAATCTACAGATGACAGAAATATGAAGTAGGTATCATTATTTATTTCTGATCATTTTCAAATACAAAAGATCTGAGTTCAGAAAAAAAATTGAACAACAAGGAAATTTGGTTGTATCTGTGGTATATAAAACAATACACCCATTCCAAAAAAATTCTAGATAAAATAGTGTAAGGATAATATTAATTAAGACTGTTTTCAAATGTTGCATTTAATTTATAAATGCATAAATGTAATTTCACAGAGAAAAAACTTGAGATATGATGTATAATAAGTCTAAGATATTATATACATAATATACCAAGATAAAAAGTGAAATTTGGTAACCCTGGAATAGGGCCTAGACATCTGTATTTTTGCAGGTAATTTCAATGTTCATCTCTAATTTAGACCTACTAGATGAAGCCAGGTTTAAATTAATGAAATAAATTTGTTCCACATAAGCATTTTAAATAATAACTGAAATGGACTAATAGCACTATTATTTTCCCTAATATTATCAAGTAAGCTACCAGCAGAACTCTGATCAATGAGAACATATTTCGGACAATGCGGGCATTGACAGAGCGATAGAAATTTCCTCTGAAAACACACAATTTCTTAAATATTTATATTTTGACACATTATATATATTCAAATTTAACCTCAGGAAATCTGAGCATGTCTTCTGATTTGGCAGCTCCTTAAACAAACTGAACTATTTCTAGCATCATTTTATAAGAATTCATCATTGTAATTTTCCAGATATCTTCTGGGAAATCTCGAAGATAGGTTTAGGTATAAAGATATTCTGAAAATCTTTTTAATATATATTTAGAAGTTTATATTTTGAAGGCAAAATAAAAAAAAAGTCAGAGGAAATTTGGACATATTAAGACAGAACCCAAGTGCCTTGATTCTCAAGTGGCAAAGTGACAACAAAGCATTTAAAAATGAACATATCTTGACACTATGTACATGTGTTATGCATCAATTAACAAAAAGTAACCATAAAAGTAACACGACTAAGAAGAACCTTAGTCTTTTTGTTCTTTGTTAGTTTTTCCCTTAAATCATCTCAGTGGAAGAGCTTCACAACTATTTAAAGACAATTTATAAGAGAAAAAAGGTAAAATCATGGCTCTTGCAGAGACATAAAATGAACACATATCAAAGATTTTGTTTTAACTCAGTAATTAATTAAAGAGGGAACTGAAAGAGGTGTTACAAGTAATTCAAAGGAAAATTCAAAGACTAGTCAAATATATAGGTCCATTAGATGTGTTGAAATTAATTTGCTTAATAGGCGCAACGCTGGCTTCTCCACAGTAGTAGGCAAGGGGTCAACTGAACATCCACCAGACAATATTTTTTGCTCGTCTATCTATAGGCAAGAATTAATTACTGTCCCATCAGTTTTCTACAAGCTAAATTCTCTCTCTACAGAGCTGTGTGATAGTTCAAGATAATAAAGGATCCAAACTCCATAGAATCAGATAACCCAGAAGAAAGTACTCAATGCCATGCATGGTTGTTTCATTGAAGATACCTACTAAAATTTTGGTTCACTGAAAAGTATTTCCTAATGTCTACTTCTCCCCTGACAGCAGGAGCCTTCAGAAGCCTAGTCCATAAGCCTCCCAGGCTTGTTACTATTTACCACCATTTGTTAAATATTTTTACTATCACTCTTATATGCATAGAGAAAATGATAGCTTCTGTTTCTGATGAGCTCTTAGTACAATCCTAAACATAAATTAGTAAACAGAATACAGATAAGCAGTGGGTGCTTGTAGGAAGAGGTGCTAGACCCAACTGTCAAGGTCAAGACAGGTTCTCTGGAGCGAAAATACGAATTTACAAAAAGCCGGGGGAAGAGGGGATATGAGGGGAACAAGGGAAAAGGGGGTCTGGACAGAAGAAATGGCATGAGCCATAACCTGGAGGCCAGTTAGACCATGGTAAGTTCCAGGAACTGAAAGTAGTTCACTTAGACTCTGGAGGAGAAAAACATGTTTCCCACCATCCTTGACTTGGCTCAGGAATACATACTGGGTAGCAGTGATATCCTTACTGCTTTAAATGAGTTTAAGAAAAATGCACAGCGAACATACGACAGGCAAAATGTGGGAGCAGGGTATTGTAAACAATTCTTAGCCAATTCTAAAAATGGCTTTCATCCATTCTAAATATTGCCTAGGAATTATTTATAATGCCTGATATAATATTCTGTGATAACATAAGCGTATACAATTGAAAGTTTGTTAAAATTTAATCCTAATTTAAAAGCTAGGCAGAGGGAGTCAACATGAGAATGGGCCAAAGATTTTCATTAGGAGCACCTTACTCAACAAAAAGTTAGAACAGACCCTCAAACTCAAAGAAATTAAAATTGCCATTTTGCAAGGCTGATAAATTCTTAAATTGCAGAAGGCTTTTGCATCTTGTCATCAATTGCCACATTCAACCTAGGGCTAGATTTTCATCAGTCTTGGTGAGGAGGACTTTGGGGAATAAATTCTGCTTGTTGGCAAATATATCCCCAGCCTATCCTAACTCTAAAATTATATCTGGAAAAATGAAATTGTAATCAGAACTGCCAACAATGAAGACCCCTTCATAAGCATCACAGCTACCACCTCCTTACTGTTTACTATATGCCAGGCACCTTAAAAAAAATGGCTGGTTTAATCTTAACATAACCGTATACCATACATAGTAAGTTGTCATGCCCAATTTACAGGTGAATAAACTAAGTATCAGGAAGATTAAGTAAATTACCCAAATTTTCATACGTTGTAAGTAGAAGAGCTTGGATTCTAATGCATGACAATAAGTATATGTATATGTAGTCATTACCAAAGTTTTGAAATACACAAAAGAAACAAAATCCATGCAGACGAAAGCAAATGAAGCCCTCCCAGCAACACTGATAAACCAAAGAAGCTGAAATTTGCACGGGTGAATCAGAAAGGACCTGTTGTCTATGTTTCTTGAAAGTGAAATAATGGCCCATGACACAGTCTGTCTCAAAACTTTTGTAGTGACCTTGCACCTCAAAGAAAAATGGAGCTCCCCCAAGGACTATTAAATGCTACCATTTTTTAACAGTATCTGAGATTATAAAAAAGAATTTTGTTATCTGGGAAGTAGAGTTCTGGACCATAACCAGGCCTGCCTTTAGCATTTTTAAGGCCTGGGACAGGAACAGGCCACATACCGTATATCTCAGTCTTAAAAGTAATAAATCAATCTCACAAGCTGTTAAAAAATATGTTCTACACTCTTGCCTTGATCAACAGACTTCATAATGACTGGAAAGTCAGGTTCAAATTTAGAACCCCCTCAGCTCTCAGCAAGGTGAGGTCTCAAGGTCTCAGAGGTGCGGTCTTGAGACCCCACTTCTCCCCCCACCAACTCACCCTCTTCCAAGCCCCTGCTCTGTTCCCCAGTGTAAGGGGTCTGCGTGTGAGACATAGTAACCACATGGCACACAGGGCCAGCCTCCACCCACATTTCACACCCAGCCATCCTTGGCCACTGATCCACCTCCAGGCATAAATTCAGGGAAAAGTCCCACGTAAGACTCGAAGCAAGCTCAAGTTATTTTGGGCAGGGGATCCTGGGGACAGGAGCTTGGGCTTAATGTGCTATTAAAAGCACTATCTTTGAGCCTTTCTGGTCCTAGAATTACTGGTTACCAGTTTGCACCTAGTTACCAAGTGGAGTACAGAAAGGAAAAGTAGGCATTTCCAGACCTACATAGCAGTTCCACAGTTCTGTGATTTCCAAGGGCCAAGGACAGAGTGTTCTATTTTACAGAAGTATTGATTGGCCCAGAATAGGAAAATTTTAATCGGGGGGGGGGGGTGTTAATTTTTTTAAAAAATTAGCGGGGATAGGGGTGTCTTACCCATAAATGGGCAGGAAATCTCTATCTAGAAAGGACAAGAAGGGAACATCCTGGTGGACACAGCCATGGCGACAGGCCCAGCCGGGGGAGGGCCTGGACACGACTTCCAAAAGGGGTTCCTCTCGCCCAGCTCTGAGAGCAACTCTGATAATTGGAAGACTTTTCAGCTCTTTCGTTCTTTACTTTAAAGATCTGCGGCCCTGGACTCTGGGCTCACTGGAGTGGGAAAGCAGGCTCTTCTGTTCTCCTGTGAGTTTCAGGGATCCCACCTAATGACAAGCGGATGATAGCTAGTAAGTAGCTAAGAGGAGATTGCCAAACTTCTAGAACTCCTGCTACCAGCATTCTACTGATGCTCCAGCAGGAAAATCAGCTCAAAGGCAATAAAATTCAACTCCTATTAATTCAGGACTACTCTGATAGTTCAACAGAAAGATTTCAAGTCTCCTGTATTTTTTCATGTTCCAAACCTCAATTCCTGCTGAAGGTTCATTCCCCAGCCTTTTTTTGTTCTATATCTCTTGATAAAGGAATTTTAAAATACAGTGAAGGAATGTGAGTCACTTTGAGATTTATGTCAAAGAAAACTAATTCTTTGAGACAGAGCCTCAAGCTGTCCCCCTGGGTAGAGTGCTATGGCATCACAGCTCACAGCAACCTCCAACACCTGAGCTCCAGCACTTCTTTCTCCTGCCTCAGACTCCCAAGTAGTTGGGACTACAAGCGCCCGCCACAACGCCTGGCTTTTTTTTGGTTGCAGTCGTCATTGTTGCTTGGCCAGCCCTAGCTGGGTTTGAACCCGCCAGCTCAGGTGAATGTAGCTGGTGTCTTAGCCACTTGAGCCACAGGCATTGAGCCAGAAAATTAATTCTTTAAAGAGCAAAATAAATACATGTAACTCAAAGTACCATTTGCAATTATCTTGATATGGGATTTTGAGCCAAAAATTTTGACCAGGAAGAAATTGTTATTAAAATAACATAGGATAACATAAATCTCCAGAAAGGTCATCAAGCCACATGCAATAAAGATGGTTCCATTCCATGAACCCCTGTATCACTCTCCCTCTGGAGAAACCCTAACTGCCCCCTTCTATCATCGCCCGACCCAGCAGGAAGCAGTTAGATCGAGTCTTCGCCCCTTTTCCCTAACAGCAGTTGGGGTTTCTACTCGGAGAGGGAGA
>CAUYRH010090722.1:0-29397 GCA_963574655.1 Perodicticus potto
TTCACATGTGGTGACAGGGTTTCAGGAGAGTGAAAAGCATACAAGGACTCTCGGGACCCAGGCTTGAAATCTGAAAAATCCTTTCTGTCACATTATATTGGCTAAAGAATTTCACAAGTCCAAATTCAAGAAGTGGAAAAATAGATTTTACCTTTTAATGAGAGGATCTGCATAGTCACATTGCAAAAGCATGTGTGCTAAGGGTCTGACTCATACTTGCTGTTTGACTGCTGGCAGCTTTGAAGCCTCACCCTTCTGTCCTCCTCTTCTGTCCCGAGTAGCTGGGACCAAAGCTGTCAGCCATAATGCCCAGCTAGCTTTTCTGTTTTTATTAGCGATGGGATCTCACTCTTGCTCAGCCTGGTCTTGAACTCCTGAGCTCAAGCAATCGGCCTGTCTCAGCCTTCTAGAGTGCTACGATTCCAGGCGTGAGCCACCGAATGAGGAGTAATAAATACTTTAACCCCCTCTTGATATGTGTGTGTGCTTCTGTGTGGCATCATTAGTCTTGACACAAAAATCGAATTTTTTTTTTAATTTTTGTTAAATCATAATTATGTACATTGGTGCAATCATGGGGCACAGTGTCCTGACTTTATATACAATCTAAAATATTTTCATTAAACTATTTAACATAGCCTTCATGGCCTTTAAATCACTATATGAAGACATTTATATTCTACTTTTAGTAATTTTCACTTGTACCCTTGTTCTTCTTAGCAAAGTATCTCAAGAATGGAAGAAAAAGTATCCAATGTACTCAGCCCTACTATGAAGCTAATCTATAGCTTTCATATGAAGGCTAAAATGCAGTTATAGCACAAGAATACTAGTGGGTCTTAAATGAAAAGTTGCTTTTCTTCAAACCACACACATTCCTCCTTAGCAATCCCACCCTTGTGGTTCCCTTATATTCCCTCCCCTAATTGGGAAGCATATTTATTATAATCTTCCATTTTCCAAGTCAAAATTTGAAATCCAAATTTGCTCTGGTAGTCTCTGAATCAAAAAATTGTGCTGCTAGCTGTTATGAAAGAATATATTCCATTTTTTTCAAATCCTATTCTTATTCCACAGAAAAAATAGATGTGCGAGATGCAGAAGTAACATTGCTATCTATGTGTCAATCCTAAACAAATAGATAATTCCTATATGACAGAGATTAAGATAAAAGTTGAGGTCACTTCCCAGGGTCTGGGAAGCTTCTGGAATAGGATGGCAGATTTTGTTCAGATTCTTGCATCTCATGAGACTGAAGCAGAAGACATGGAATTATATCCACCAAGAGCGGAAGAAAAATAACTCTCAGCCTGGAATTCTACATCTGGTTAAAGTGTGAGGGCAAAATAAAAATATTTTTATACAAAGACTGAATAAGTTTATCCCATTTTAGTTTAGTAGGAAAAATGCTGTCATAAACAATCCCCAATTTTCAGTGGTTTTTCTAGAGAAAATAATAAAAATATAATTAAAAAAACAATAAAGATGTATCTTTGGCTCATGTGAAAGTCCATGCAGTTGTCCTGGTTGGATATGTTCCTAAGCATATCTTTTCTACATCTGACTCCAGGACCCAAGATCCTTTCATCTTACAGCCCTGTCACTCCTCTATATCTTCTCCATTGAGTAGGTACAGGGGCAGGTGGACATGTGGATTTACATTTATTTATCAGAAAATGAGAAAAAATGACACATAAATAAGCTAAACATTCAACTCAAGAGATTATCTCTGACTACTACAAAAAACTCCATCCCCAGAAATTTAACAATGTACAGGATGTGGACGAATACCTGGAATCACACCATCTCCCTAGACTTATCCAGGAAGAAGTAGATCTCTTGAATAGACCAATATCAAACACAGAGATCAAGTAAACAATACAAAAATCTTCCAACAAAAGAGCTCCAGACAGCTTCACACTAAAATTCTATCAAACCTTCAAAGAAGAGGTTGTACATATACCACAGGACCTATTCTAAAACATTGAGAAGGATAGAATCTTCTCCAATACATCCTATGAAGCAAACATCACCCTTATTCCAAAACCAGGAAAGGGCCCAACTAACAAGGAGAACTACTGACCAATTTTACTAATTGTACATCACGATCAAGTGGGCTTCATCTAAGGAATGCAAGGCTGGTTTAACATACGCAAATCCACAAATGTAATTCACCATATCAATAGAAGCAAAAACAAACAAAGACCATATGATCCTCTCAATAGATGCAGAAAAAGCATTTGATGAAATTCAGCATCCTTTTCTAACAAGAACATTTAAGAACCCAGGCATATGTGGCAGATTTCTTAAACTGATTGAAGCCATCTATGATAAACCCACAGCTAATATATGCCATCTATGATAAACCCACATCATATTGAATGGAATAAAACAGAAAATTTTTCCACTTAGAACTGGAACCAGACAAGGATGTCCTCTCTTGCCACCACTGTTCAACATAGTTCTGTAAGTTTTAGCCTATGTAATCAGGGAAGAAAAGAATATAAAGAGCATCCAAATGGGGGCAGAGGAAGTCAAACTGTTGCTGTTTGCTGATGATATGATATTATACTTAGAGAACACCAGAGACTCAACTACAAGACTCTTAGAAATGATCAAGAAATACAAAGGATCACCGGACTGATGTATTGAGAATAGATTGTAGAGGGCAAAGGTGGGAGTAGGGGAACAGTTAGGAGCCCATTGTAGCAACTGAGGTGGGAATTTGAGGTCACTTAAACCCAGGTGGGAGCAAAGATGGTGGTAAGAGGTGACTGGCTTTGAGGGTAGACTCAACATTTATCCTGGTGCATTGGATATATGGTTTAGAGGGATGATGTGAAGTTTTTTGGCTACTGAAAGGATTGAATTTCTAAAAATTGACATGGGGTAGACTGTGGTTCAAGCATGAGAAAATCTTAGTAGTTCAGTTTTGAGTATTTTAAATTAGAGATGTCTATGAGACATCCCAGTGGAGATATCAAACAGGCATTGAAAATATGAGTTTGGTGGTTAGGAGAGAAGTATGGGCTGGAGATATACATGGAATGTTATCAGCAAATAGGTGGTAAATAAAGCCACACTGATGGATGAGATCACCAGGGGTAGATAGAGAAGAGAAGAGGCCCAGATGGAGCTTGGTGGTGTTCCCGTGTTAAGTTGTTGAGGAGAACAGGAGAACCCATAAACAAACAAACAAACAAAAAACTGAGAAGGAGTTGCCAGGGAGATAGGAGGAAAATCAGGAAAGAATGGTGACCTAGAAGCCAAAGGGAGAAACTGTATATAAGAAGAGCAAGTGATCAACTGTGTCAAATGCTGCTGAATGGTTGAGGAAGATGTGGACTGAGAACTGGTCATTGGGTTTAACAGCGTAAGCACTACTGGTGATCTTGACATGAGGAGTTTTGTTACAGGGGTGGAGGCAAAAGCCTGATTGTATAGGGTTTCAGAGAGAACAAGAAGAAAGGAGTTGGAGAGAGTAAGAATAAGTAATGTGTTAAAGGAGTTTGCTTCAAAAAGGAGTAGACAATCAGGGCAGAAGCTAGCAGGGTAAGTGGAGTCAAAAGTTTTTTTAAAACATGTTTATAAGATAATGGAAATTGTTTGTTAAAATGAGAAATTTTTTTTTGAGACAGAGTCTTACTCTGTAACCCTGAGTAGAGTGCCACGGCACCATAGTTCACAGCAACTTCAAATTCCTGGGCTCAAGTGATCTTCTTGCCTCAGACTCCCGAGTAGCTGAGACTACAGGTGCCCACTAAAACACCCAGCTATTTTTAATAGAGATGGGGTCTTGTTCTTGCTCAGGCTGGTCTTAAACTCCTGAGCTCAAGGAATTCACCTGCCTCAGCCTCCCAGAATGCTAGGATTATAGGCATGAGCTAATGCACCCAGCCAGGAAATATATATATTTTTTTCTTTTTTTATTAAATCATAGCTGTGTACATTAATGCAACCATGGGATACAATGTGCTGGTTTTATATACAATTTAAAATATTTTCATCAAGCAGGTTAACATAGCCTTCATGGCATTTTCTTAGTTATTGTGTTCAGACCTTTATATTCTGCATTTATTAAGTTTCACCTGTACCCTTCTTCTTCTTCTTTTTTTTTTTTTTTAGGAAATATTTTTGATTCAGCAAAGAGAAGAGAGAAATGATGATGGGTATACAAGTGGGGAGTCTGGCTTTAGGTGGACCATGGAGTGAACACTCAAAGTAACAGGATGTATATCTGTTAGCTTTTGCTTCATAACAAACTATCTCAAAAGTTGGTGACTTTGCAGGTCAGCTGAGTGGTTCTTTTATCTAGGCTTGCTTGACTAATCTTTCTCAGGCTTGCTGGGATCAGCTGGTAGGTTAGCCACAAGATGGATGATCTCAGTTTATCTGTTTGACCCTCATATGTCATTCATAAATCCAACAATTATCTGGCTGTCAACTGAGATACTTTAGTTGTTCTCAACATGGTTTCTTAATTTCTGATAGGTTAGTTCAAGCTTGTTCATGTGGTGATCTCAGGGTTCTAAATGCAGTAAGAAAAGGCAAGGGCCTGTGTGCAAATATTTTTCAAGCTTCTATTTGCATCACATTTCTAATGTTCTACTGGCCAAAGCAAGTCACATGGCCAAGGTCAAATTTGAGGCTTAGAAAAACAGACTTTTCTTTTTTTTTTATTTTTACTTTTTAGAGTCAGAGTTTCATCCTGATACCCAGGCTGGTATGCAGTGGTGCGATTATAGCCCACTGTAGCCATGAACTCTTGGGTTCATGTGATTCTCCTACTTCTGCCTCCTTAGTAGCTGAGACTACAGGTGTGTGCCACTGTACCTGGCTAATTATTTCTCCTCCTCCTCCTCATTCCTCCTTGTCCTCATTCATCCTCTTCCTCCTCCTCCTCCTTCTTCTTTTTGCATGTAGAGATGACACGAGATCTCACTTCAATTCCTGGTCTCAAGTGATCCTCCTACCTCAGTCTCCAAAAGTGTTGGGATTATAGTGTAAGCCACCATGTCTGGTGACTTTCCTTCTTGATGAGAGAAACTGAAAGGTTACATTGTGATGGGGCATAGATTCAGGTGGGGAAAGAATTTGTGGTCACTTTCTCAATATTTCAAAGGAAGAAAGCCAGTGATTATAGATGCAGATACTAGTAGGTGGGTCATTGTGATTGTGGGATTCTAGAGGAATTCTCTTCTGAGTACTTCAGTTTTCTCAAAGATAAGTTCTCAAGTTCAAAGCCCATACCTGAAGGACATGGCTTATTCAGTGACAAAACTGCCAAGAGAAGTAGGTCTTTATGGCAGCTTTCTAGAGTTCTCCTTTAGGAAACTGTTTCCTGGAAGCCACGTAATCATGATGCTTGGGATTCCTATAAATGAGGCTAATTGGATGACTGATGGCTGACATCATGGAACTTGACAGTCAGATGCACCTATCTTCTAAAAAGACAGACTTTCCAGGCATATTTAACTGCCCTATCTGCTACAAGAGGGACTCTACCTAAAAAATTCAAATATTGTGATTTGGTTGTTTGTACCCTCATATTAACTTGAAATAAAAAAAATAATAAAAATAAATGCCCTCGGTGGTCATGGAATGTGGACTCAGCAAGAGCCGGGGCGAGAGGAGCCAGGTGAGGTCTGGGGTTTCCATCAACATAGTACGAAGCATTTCTTCACCAAGGTAAGATGGGGGAGACTTGGTCTTTAAATAGTAAAAAGAGGACTAATTAACAGTCACCTTTAAGCATGTTGGTCCCGTGCTGAGTGCTCTGTGCCACCCACCAGAGCCCTGCAGGAGCTTTCTGGGCTTATTACCATCACTTAGAGGCTGGAGCCGGGGTGGGGACAGGTTCCCTGGCTTGTATACACATGGAGATTGTTTGATATCACTTAAAATCATCCTGTTAAGAATGTCCTTGTGTCATATCAGAGATAACATTGGTGCTGCCCAATGCATGGTAAACCCTTACTGCATGGTAAAAAATCAAATCAAATAAATGTCCCATCTGCTAGGCACTACCTGTCCTGTGCAATGCTGCATGGGTGTTGCTGGACTCTGCCTTTTTTTTTTGTTTTGGAAACAGATTCTCACTCTGCTGCCCTGGGTAGAGTGCTGTGGCATCATAGCTCACAGCAACATCAGACTCTTGAGTTTAAGAGATCCTCTTGCTTCAGCTGCCCAAGAAGCTGGGACTACAGGCACCCACCACAATGCCTGGCTAGTTTTTCTATGTTTGGTAGAAACAGGATCTCACTCTTGCTCAGTCTGGTCTTGAACTCCTAAGCTCAAGCAATCCACTAGCTTCAGCCTCCCAGAGTGCTAAGATTACATGCATGAGTCCTCACTCCTAGCTAGGACTTTGGCTTTTGACAGTATTTTCTCTGTGAAGCAGCCCCTTTGTCCATCCACTTTTCACTCTGTGTAAATGTATTAGTCAGGTCAGGCTGCTATCATATATAATGAAATGCCATAGGCTGGAAGGTTTAAACAACAGAAACTGATTTCTGGAGACTGGGAAGTCCGAGATCAAGGTGCCTACCAATTGGTTCCTGATGAGGGCTTGCTCTTCCTTCTCACTGTCTCCTCACATGGTGGAAATAAAAACAGCACGAGAGAGAGAGCATGCGTGGGGATGAGCACTGGCTCCCGGGTGTCCCTTTGTCTCCTTATAAGGGCACCAGCCCTATCAGATTAAAGCCACATCTTTTTGACCTCATTAAACTTTTATCACCACCTCACAGGCTCTATCTCTACATATAGTCACGTTGGGATGTTATGGCTTTGTATTAGTTTTGGTAAATTTGTTCATGTGATTGTGGAGGTTGAGAAGCCCCACAATTTACTGTCTATAAGCTGAAGATCCAGGAAAGACTGTGGTGTAACTCTAATCCAAATTCAAAAGGCCTGAGAACCAGAGGAGCTGATGGTGTACATCCCAGTGCAAGGGCAAAGGAGATTGATACTCCAGTTCAAACAGGCAGGCCAGAAGAAAAAGAAATGAATTCCTTCTTCCTCTGCCATTTTGTTCTATTCAGGCCCTCAACAGATTAGATGATGCCCATTCGTATTGGGGAAGGTAGTGTACTAAATCCATAATTCAAATACTAATTTTATTCAGAAAGCTTCATTTATATCCTTTCTTCAAATTCTTAAATTAAAACTTCTCTTGTCAGTCAGTATGGGCCTATGTTGGGTCTGTAAGTGACACTTTGTCTCCTTTCCTGCCAAGCTTGCTGGTTTCCTGGAAATGGGTGTGTATTTCTTTGAGTGTGCTGGGTGGGTGAACGTGGATGTGGGGAGGTGGAGTAAGAGGCAAGAAAAAACCTCCTTGGCCACTATGGCTGCAGTTATCCTTTGGCTGTGCAAATATTTGAAGTTGTTTCTCATGCAATGCTCTTATGGGCAGTCTTCAGAGACTGGTCTTGCATTTCTGGCAATCTTTTGGCTGCAAACAAATAGTCTTCTGATGCCCATTTCATTTCTCCCCTAGGCCCCTGGGCCCATGTATTGACAGGTTTACCTACACCCTCTATCTGCCTCTAGGTGGATCTTGTGGGCCAAGTCTTTTCCTTTCTTTTTCTTTCTTTTTTTTTTTTGAGACAGAGTCTCACTCTGTCACCCTGGGTAGAGTGTCATGGTGTCACAGCTCATGGCAGCCTCAAACTCCCAGGCTCAACCAATCCTCCTCCTTCAACCTCCCAAGGGCTACAGGTGCCTGCCATCACACCTGACTAGTTTTTCTATTTTTAGTAGAGACAGGGTCTCACTATTGCTCAGGCTGGTCTTGAACTCCTAAACTCAGGCAATCCACCAGCCTCAGCCTCCCAGAGTGCTAGGGTTACAAGTGTGAGCCACTGCACCTGGCCTTGGACCAAGTCCTTTAAATTTGTCCCTTCCCTTTTCCTTATCACTTGGTCCATAGAAACACCCCCACCTTTTGGCTTCTCTAATACCCCCATGCTCCACAAACACTCAGACTCCAATGATTCAGGGTCAAGTTCCTTGAGAGCACTCCTTGAGGTCCTCTCACTAGGACTGAGGTGGGGGTCCACTGTTCTTCACAGACTTGTTCCCCATTGACATGGGCACAGTGATAGGCAGGAATCATAATACACCAACAGTTCTCTCTGAAGAGACCACCCTCTTTCTCCTTTTCAATTTGTGGCCTCTTCAACTTCACCAATAAACAAGAAAGCAGCCAAGAGTCTCCAAACAAGTTTTGTATAAGTCCCGTACATGTTCTGAACATCCTAAACCTGTTTTTAACCTTTCCTATCCAAGCTTAGCACTTCACTTTAAATGCACAACTTGGTATCCTGGGTGCTCGTTTTAATAATCTTTTATAGGTCCCTATAAAACAGGAGCTTAATTGTTTCCTCACTAAGCTGTGACAATGTATAGGAATGTTTTTAATTAGGATTAAAAGAATAAGATTAATTGCTATCAAATTCTTTTATTGGTAGCATATGGGGAAGAAATATAGGCGACAGAGGAAAATGAGGCAGGCACAGGAGAAAAGCCAATGAAGCTTATGCTAAAAGATGGCTCCTACTTGGACAGCCAGGGCTCCACCTCTCTGGGGACCCTCTCAGAGACTGGATGTGTGATGCCTCAAAACCTTCCTACCAGAGGAAGGAGAGGCTGATTTCTACCCAACTTATAGAGAAGTTTCCCCCAAGGATATGACTGCAGTCCCCTCCCCACAAAGTTCCTTACTGCAGAAGAAAGCACTCAGGCAGAATAGGAGACATGCAGGTGCTTGAGGGGCTAAGACGTGTCAGGCAGGACGCAAACAATGGCTGCTACTTTTGCATGCAGGCTGGGAATACAGTTATGAATGAAAACTGTTTGGGTGTTTCTTTTTTAGAATGTCTAAACTTTTCTAACCCAGACCTCCATTTCTTCTGGATTTACACTGCCTTCTGTTATTTTATGAAATCTCATTTGGTGATTGGAAGGTTTCACTGGCCTGATGTTATGATCAACACATCAGAAACATGATTCATTTCTTATAGTAAAACTAAGCCTCCCTCTGTTTAGTATAAAAATGTTTGATTAGGAACAAACATGTTCCTAATATTTGATTAGGAGCAAATTTTGGAAGATAGAGAAGGGGCCCAAGGTCAGCATAACTTTGAGACACCTATTTATGGCACAACCTGGGCGAGAAGAAAAGAGATGAAGCTTTGGCCCAGTGCCTTGCAGCCGCACCTGAGATTTACCTTTGTTAGGGCACTGTTATTGCTGATTCTTGTAATCTTAATCCTAGATTCTTCAATGAATAAGACTCCCAGGTGTGCTCCTGGGCTTGGAGTCTGTTACCCCTCACAAGGTCCTTCAAAAAGGATTATTCTGCTCCCACGGTCACCCTAGAGGGGTCCAAGTGAATCTCCAAACTCTTGGGCACCACAGTAATCCTGAACAACCACAGGCATAGATAATCTGAGGCTGAGAGATGCCTGGAAGAATGACCTTTTCCTTTCCTCTTCTCACCGCAGCACCTTATGGACTCATCTTCTGGGGCCACATGAGCTCAGTGCAGTATGCCACTGCTGATGAGAATCAAGGATGTCTGGACTCTACTGAGCATGTGTGGTGAGGAAGGAGAGCAGGGTAGGAAGCCCTCAGCCTGATACACAGCTGAAGTCTAGACAGTGACAAGAACAAGATGGAAAAAGCAAAGGTACCCAGTAAAACTCTGCTTGTTCTTGAAATATTAAGAAAGAGCACTGGATTAGATTTAGGTCCCAGATGGGAAATGTGATGCTTGTACCATCTGTGCAATGGTTTCCTAATATGCAATATAGTGACCGTGCCACCTCTCAGAGTGTTGCTATAAAGATTGTGATTAAAGATGTGAAAGAGAGGGTGGCCCCTGTGACTCAAAGGAGTAGGGCACCACCCCCATATGCTGAAGGTGGTGGGTTCAAACCCAGCCCCGGCCAAAAACCTCATTAAAAAAAAAAAAAAGATGTGAAATAGAATTAGCATGACACATTGACTGTAAGGATATTTTTACTATTTGAAATGAATCAGGTAAATGGTATAGGGATCCCTCCTTTTGTTGATACATGAGTCATTCATATAATATGCATGAGCAGGAGAGAGATATAATGGAAAGTTGGCTGTCAAGGAGAGAAGATAGATTAGCCAGAGAGATGCAGGTTGTTAAAGACAGATAACAGAAATCAGTAGTTATATTTAGTAAACCCACAAGCCCGGGGAGAGTAGCACATTGTCTGTCAATGTTCTGAGGCATAGAAGTACAGAGCATTCTCGAAGAGGATTGACTGTTGAGCTGCACAGAAGATGTGACCACAGCCAGTCCTGGATAGATTGAAACCAGGTTTTTACTCTGTGACTTAACTACGACAGATCAATTCATCAGGCCTTCAATGAAAAGCTTCACCATTACAGGATGTGTGGAATGCAAAAGGTGTGTTGGACTTTGTTCCTGCAGTCAGGGATCTTTACCAGAACAGAATTGGGAAACAACTGGGCATTATTTGCAACCTAAACCACAGACTGAAAATTTGGCTTCTTACCAGGATGCGACAGATGATGTAGCTGAGGAAGCACGCCAGCTATAAGAAAAACAGTAGCATAGGTGCAATATAAATGGCATTTGGCCTTGACATTATGAGACTATTGGAAGTGGTAAGGATGGAGTTAAATTGAGGGCACGTGTCCTATCGAAAGAAATGGACTCAACTCAGCTTCCAAGGTGCTGGGGGGAGAACGTAGGCCCAAGGTGGCCAGATCTTCTCATTTAATGAAAGGAAGTCCAGAATCCAGAATTTAATATAAATTTTGACAATTTTTGTAAGTTCTCAACTAATTTTTAAAAATTGCAAAACATCACGGGGGCCAAACAAATGGGTCTTCAGCTCTCTTTGTGATCCCCGAAAACACATGGTGGTGAGTAGAAAGCTGGGGAAGCTCATAGAGGAGGGAGGGAGAGGATGGGGGTGAGCCTGGAGTCCTGACTCCATAGGAGGGGTCCTTTGAGCTGGCAGGGAACAGGTGCCCAGCTCCCTCTGGGCAGAGGAAAGAATCCAGAGGCACATCTGCTCCACACATATCTGCAGCTCTGGCTTGGTCTGTTTCCCCATCTGAGTAGCTGTTTCCTTTAGAGGAATGGTGGGGTGCAGGGAGGAGAGTCTTTCCTTTGTTTGCTTTTTACAAAAGAATATTTATTTATAAAAGAGATTCAAGGCAAAATTTGCTAACTTTTAAAGAGTATAAAATAAAATGTAAGAGTTCCTCTTTATTCATTCTACTCCCTTCCATTTCTATTTCTAAGAGGTAATCACCAATATAATTTTTGTATCATTCCAGAAATTTGCTAAACATAAGAAATTATGTACATTTAGTTTTCTCCCCCAAGACATGGAGAAAAGATGTGATTGGCCATTGAACAGAGAGCAGAGTACCATCTCTGTGCCATTGGGTCTGCACTGTCTCCTGCCTGGAAGCAGGTCTTTCCCTTTCTTCTTATCTTCTTTTGTGCATTGAAAGATAGCATAGCATAGTGCTGAAGAACACAGACCCTCCAGCCAGACTCTGGCTCTACCATTTACTCCTCAGACCCGGATTGAATTCCTCAGACTTTTAATGCCATAATGAAAAGGAGAATCTATGTCAAAGGATTGTTGGAAAGAATGTCTATGAAGGCCTTGGGCAGGTTTTGGCATAAAGCAAATGGTATATGTGTTTACAATTATTATCATTGTCAAAGGCCCAGCACTTGTTTCCTTTCTAATAGGAAACTGCTCTGAATTATCCCTAATTCCTGTTCCTTTCTCCTCCTCCAATCTACCTCTTTCAGTGCTAATTATGCCACCCAAATTGGCACCTAATTCTATTGCCTCATATTATCTCATAATCTGTCATATGTGCAGGTGTATTGCTGACCTCTCAGGGGCAGGCACCATGCCTTCACTCCTTCATGTTCCCACAGAGGCATTATGTGGACAGATAAGGGACCGGAATGCAGGTGGGAGGGCCTCTTGGTCCCTGTCCTGCTCTGCTCCTTGTGGCAGAGGTGAATGTGGGGCAGCAGGGACCCTGGGGCCTACTGTCTCCTGCCTCCAGCACCTAGAATGAGAGGGAGATCAAAAGCTTTCCTTGCTTTGAGCCACCCTTTCTCTTCTCCTCTAGGTACTCTGCCAAAACATTAGAGCCAACAGTTTTAGAAACTCTCTGCAAGCACCAGGGCCCTAAGGCAGCAATGCTCGGCACTTCTCTTGCTCCCCAGAGAGCCTCTGAGATCATTTCAGTAAAACTTTAATGCCTGGAAGTCAATTAGAGTAGAGAATTCTCCTGTAATCAAAAGAAGCACTGCTTTTATTGGAAAGGTGCAAACTGGAGGGGAAGGATGACAGCTATGTGAGGCTGTGGAAAGCTAATAGCCTGGGCTGGGAAAGTTCTCAACAGAATCAGGTTGTATTCAGCAGGTGCCGAGGCAAGGGGTGAAGTGGGGTGGACAGGGGAAACAGACTGCAGGCAACCTTAATGATTATGCTTACAACGTGCTCTAAATTTTCCAGAGCATGTTCAAACCTTCACTTTCTTGGAATCCCCTGATGATTCCATGTCCATAATTTCCATTTTATAGAGGAGGAACTGAAGTTCAAAGAATTTAAATATGGAATTGGCTTTGGAACTCTTAGCCTGTCCTCTTTTTTTTAGAAAGCAGACCTCACAGTAATGAGGAGTGTGGATGAGGAGTGGGAAGCCCTGCTCTCTTTAAGCACACACTTAAAAGTAGCACCTTTTTAAAATTTATTTATGTATTTATTTATTTATTTTTTATTGAATCATAACTGTGTACATTAGTTCAATCATGGAGTATAGTGTGTGGGCTTCATATACAATCTAAGATAATTTCATCCGTCTATTCGACATAACATTTGTGAGATTTTCTCATTTACTGTGTAAGAACATTTGTGTTCTGCATTTAGTAGTTTTCTCCTGACCCTTCAAAGATGGACCTCAAGTGTGATCTCACCCTTTATCCTCTCTCTCCCCACCCTCTCTCTCCCCTTCCCTCCCTCTCCCCTTTTCATTGCCTGTTGAGGAAGTTCTGAAAAGCTGTTGGAGACAATCATATGAAATTTATGCCTTAAACATCAGTGGGCAGATGCACTGGTTGTAAGTATCTGTTCCAGTTACTACTGTTTCATAACAATTCACCCCAACACTATTGTCCTTGAACAACCATTCTGTTATACTTACATATTCTGTGAGTCAGGAATTCAGGCAGGGTAGCATGTCTCTGCTGCATGATGTCTAGGGCCTCAGCTGGCAAAGAACCTTACAGGCAGGGGCTAGAATTTTCTAAAGGCCCAATTGGCTAGATGTGCAGGATTGTTCATCACATAGCTGGCAGTTGATGTTGATGGTCGTCTGGGTGCTCAGCTGGAGCTGTTGACAAGGGCACCCACATGTGGCCTCTATAGCATGATAGACTCAGGATATTTTGAGTTTTTATATGCTGGCTGGCTTTCCCCAGAGTGAGCATCAAAAGAGAACTAGTTAGGCCTTTGTTGACCAAGCATCACTTCCACCTTACTCGATTGGTCCAAGCAGTCACAAGCCTGCCCAGACTCAAGGGAAGGGGCACAGAACTCCCACCTCTCAATGCCACAGAATATGCAGCCACTGTTTTAAAAAGCCTTATATTGTCTTATTAATTTTTTTTCCCCCAAGACTCCCTTAATTCCTAATTACTATTAGGAATTAGCAGTGCTGGCATTTTGCCTTTGCTTTGCCACTTGTGACCTTGGACAAGTCACCTAACCCATCCAAATTTCTATTCCCAATTTATAAAATCAGAACAAAAAAACCCTTTAGATATCTCTTTTCACTTAATAAAATAGTTTTAATGTGTAGCTGTCATAAAACTCTGAATAGAATAGTTATAAGGATTGGAATATTCCAATCTGCAGGAAGAATTCTCAGGTTGGGTAGAATCTTGGTGATGAGAGGGAGAAGTGGGGAGACAGCTTTCAGAAATAATGCTGAGAAGATGGAGGAAGGCCTGGATAGAGGTGAGAGGTGTGTGTGAGGACCACCAGAGACCAGAAGAGACTGCAAGGTGATACAGGAAGACAGGTGTGGGCTGTTTGGTGTCAACTGTTGCTGAAGACAGGAAGAGAACTCAGAGACTGGGATGGAAATTGGGGGGTGTGTATTGGCCAGGAGGTGGGAAGGTAGAATTGCCGAGGCTCAGAGCATGAGAGAGAGGCAATAAGGAAGGAAGGAAGAGTATTTCTCCTTCTGAGCTTGTGCAGCTCAGCCCAGGCCTAAAGGGGGCATGTAAGGAGACTGGCTAGAAGAATGTTAAGGGCAGCCATCAACTCTGTAAACTCAGGAGAAGCAGCAGACGGGCAGGGTCGGTTTAGTGTTTGTGTGACCTATCAGTACCCTGTACCTACAAAAGCCTGGTGATTGGCTGAATGTTCTCTTGCCACTATCGTGAAGTTCTTAATTATTTATGAACAAGGGACCTCAAATTCCCATGTGCACTGGGCACATAGCTAGTCCTATGGGCAGGGCAGTATTTTTGTTGCTTTTAGGAATGATTCTGAGGCTCAGCTGTAGTTTGTGTCAAATCCCTTATGGATGGCAAAGTTGAGTTATGTGCCAGCTCTACCAATGTGGGCTGGAGGAAGGAGAAAGTGGGAAAATGATTTGCCACTGATGCCACTTTGCCATCTTTGCCACAAGATGGAGTTGGGGTGTGGTCTTTTGTTAAGAGAATTCCTCCTCATGGCTGGGCCTGGGTCAAGAGGGCCCCTTAGCTCTGAGAGAGCAGACCTGGACTCTGCAGCTTCACAGAGCCTGGTCTTTGCACTAGTAAGGTAAGACGCAGCAAATCTGATCAATTAGGCTTCACTGAAGTGCCAGTGTCCAGAGGTAGTTTGATACTTCTCACAGGGTGGCCACTTCAAGGGCTGAAGGAAAAGCCCTTCAGGTCACATGGATAAGTCACATGGCCACATGGCCACTTCAAGGGCTGAAGGAAGAGCCCTTCAGGTCACCTGGCCACATGAGTGAGCCACCATTTGGCTACCTCCTTCATGCAAAGCCTGTGTTTGGGAGGTAACTATTGGGCCTCAGAGTGTCTGGGGGAGATCACTACTTACCTCAATACCTGACCCACATTCCTTAGGGAGATCTTGAGAGGGTTCAGGTACTGAGAGAGAATCCTGTCACTGTGGAAGATGTCATAATCTAGGAATATAGCCCCCAGGCATGCCTGTGCCACTAGCCAGACATGCAAAGTGGGACAGGACAGGGTGGTGTGTGTGTGTGTGTGTGTGTGTATGTATGTATGTGAGAGAGAGAGAGAGAGAGAGAGATAGGAAGAGAGAGAGAAATGAAGGAGGAGGAGGAGAAGGAGGAGAGTGAGGAGAGAGGATGGGTTGGGGAAAGAGAGATAGATGCTTATATCTTAGCATTAGTTAGTAGTCTGGACTGATTTATTTTTACTTCTTCAGTTTGAGATTCCCTCTTCCTTCTGTGGTCTCCTCACCATATGACCATTCATACACTCTGGCAGGCCACTAAGTATGTCCTGAACCCTAAGCAGGAATCTGCAGGGATTTTGATTTATAAGGCAGAAGCAGGGCCTGTGCAGCTCAGCTCTCTCTTTAGTGGAGAACATCTGATCCCACCGAAGTCTCCATTCTATGTATCTGGAATCACTACCTTTCAACCATTTGGATTTCTCAGCATCTGCTCATTCCAATCCCAGCCCTGACTGTCCTCCAGTTCCTTTTTATTGGCCTGGCCCCTCTGTCACACTGATGGCTCTGTCTGCACTTCCTTCTGCATCTGTGTGGATAGTGTGGTGGCCGCCAAGAGGTACCCTAGGGATTCTAACCTCATGGTATTCATGGACCTGTGTTGTCCCCTCCCACTATGAATTGGGCTGACCTGTGAACCTGCGGGATGCTGTGGAAATTCTGCAGTGTGACTTCCAAAGCTAGATATTGTAGCTTTTGCTTTCTTTCTTACATCACTTGTATAGGATACTCAAACAGACTGTGGAAAGGTCCAGACAGTGGGAAACTATAGTTTTCTGCCAGGGGCCAGCACAGCTGGCCACACGAGTGAGCCACCTGCAAAGCAAATCCTCTAGCTCTAACCAAGACTACGCAGCTGACATCTTGACTGCAACCTCTTGTGAGAACCATGAATCAGAAGCACCCAGCTAAACCATGCCAGAATCCCATTGAAAATGTGAGATAGTAATGTTTATTGTAATTTTAAGCCACTAAGTTTTAAGGTCATTTCTCACACAGTAGATGACTAATATAGGCTATTAAATTATAAGTCTCTCTCCTCCAATATTTACCACCCAGCAAATGGCGAATCCATTTATTCTGTCCGTTAGTCCAAAATCCAAAACTCAACCTTGATTCCTCTTCCCTTCACGCCCTACCTCAGCAAATTCTTTAAGGCAGCTTGCCTTAAAATCATCCCACAAATCCATATGAGCTTCTCCATCTTCACTGCCATAACTCACACCCAAGCTGTGGTCACCTCTTGCTTGGACTATTGCAATAGTGTCCTCTCAATGAGGATTAGTTTCTCCATTTATATACTTGTCCCTAAGCATAATAACTGTTTTACACAGTCAATTCTTAAGACAATATGCTAGAAATATATTTTTAAAAAACAGACTATTTTACTCTTCTGTTTAAGCCTCCCTCCCCAGTGGCTCATATCGCATTATAAAACCCAGATTTCTCACTGCAGCTCAGAGACACTACCTGATCCCACCCCTGCCTAATTCTCTGTCCGCATCTCCTACACTCTCTTGCTGACTCACTCAATTTTACCTACCTTGGCCTCCATGTGCTCCTTGACTATGTTTCCAAGTCAGGGTTTTTGCATCTGCTATTACCTTCTTAGAATGCTTCTCCTTCGAGATTTCTGCCTGCCTTATTCACACACTTTATTGAAAGTTCAGCACAAGTTTCACTTGCTCTAAAAGGCTTTCCTTGACAACTCAAAATAAATACCTCCCTTTTCACATCTACTCCCTGTCCTCATCACCTAGGTGCCTAGTTAGGGTTCTTGGGTTACAGGTGACTGAAATCAGGTCTTTCTAAAACATCTATTATAAGAAGGTGGGGGAATTCACTGGTTTGAAGGCAACGTTGCAAAGCTAGGAAGAGGCAGACTTGAGCAGCTGTGAACATGCTAGTCTCCAGATGAATAGGGCACCTTCCCCAGTGGTGGGATCTCAATTGAAGAATGAGTAACCAAAACTTGGGAAATGTGTTCTAAGTAAATTCTTAGTAAAAGGACCCATGAGGCAAGATTGCTCTGGCATTCCTCCTATGCCTTGGTAGTTACAGAGAGGAAGGAGCAAGTAGAGTGGGAGGGCCTGGAGAGGGATGACTGGTGTAGAAAATTCCCCAAAGCAATGGGACTAAAAAGAATTAGAAATGTGACCAGCAGGACTTCATTTTACCCTGTTCTCTTGGAAACAAATCAATGAACTGATTGTTATCTTCACCAGAGGCCCATTTAGAAATGGAACATTTGGAAAATCACACAGAACTGAAGGATTTGTAATGTGTAAATTTATCACTAAGTGATTTCTGATTCTAGCTTCCTGGTGGGTAAAACTCAACAACACAAGCTAGCTTATGCTGGAAAGGTTTTTTTGTGGGTTTTTTTTTTCTAAATAGAGCTAGATAGTTCTTTCATGAAACCACAAGACTGTTATGATGTCTGAAGGACTAGAATCAGAAACTAGAGAGTTATTAGCAACCCAAAGAGATTTCTGCTCTTCCTCACAGGACCTTCCTATGAAGTATGATCTATTATTAACTTATAGATGAGGCAACTGAGGTACAGAGAGGCTAAGTAACTTGATACTTGGTCTTGCTTCTAGAATAGGAGGTTCTTTTTTTTTGCCCTAGGGACTTCAGAATTTCCTTATACATTTCTCTATTACTTCCTTTCCCCTTTAAAGTGACCTTCCAATAGCTGATGCAGTGGGTGGGGGAATGGCACAAGTTGTAGAAGGCCTAATGTCCATTGAAACTCTATTTCACAGGGCACAGTGAGCACCCTCGCCCTGCTCAATGTGCCTGCTTCCTAGGATTCCTTAATGGGGATAATCTAACTAAGGTTATCCTGTACATCTTCCCTAGGTGTGAATATTGAGAAATGGTCTGACCACTCTGGGCAGGGTGACATGGAACAAAGAGCATCAACTCAGGGTTGAGGGAAGAATTGTAGAGACCATTCCATCAGGGTCACAAACCCCTATGCTACCAGAACCACTCAGATATCATGAATAAGATATACAGTGAAATAAGAGGGTTTAGGTCTGTGGCTAATCGTCTCATCGAAAACAGCCTTCTTGGGCGGCGCTTGTGGCTCAGTGAGTAGGGCGCTGGTCCCATACACTGAGGGTGGCAGGTTTGAACCTGGCCCCGGCCAAACTGCAACAACAACAAAAAATAGCTGGGCGTCGTGGTGAGCGGCTGTAGTCCCAGTTCCTCAGGAGGCTGAGGCAAGAGAATCACCTAAGCCCAAGAGCTGGAGGTTGCTGTGAGCTGTGATGCCACAGCACTCTACTCAGGGTGACAAGGTTAGACTCTGTCTCTAAAAAAAAAATTTCAAAAAAACAAACAAACAAAAAAACCAGCCTTCTTGGCTGGACACAATGGCTCATACCTGTAATCCTAGCACTTTGAGAGGTCATGATCCCTTGAGCTCAGGAGTTTGAGACCAGCCTGAGGAAGAGCAAACCCCTGTATCTACTAAAAAATAGGAAAAAGTGGCCTGGCATTGTGGCTGGCATCTGTAGTCCTAGTTACTTGGGAGGTTGAGGCAGAGAGATTGCTTGAACCCAGGAGTTTAAGCTATGAAGACATTGTGGCACTCTAGCCTGGGGTGACAGAGTGAGACTCTGTTTCAAGAAATAAGTAAATAAATAAAGAAATAGAAAAATAAAATAGCCCTCTCCATTCAGGTCTGGTGCATTGTTGTCATTTTGGACTCATGCCCAACACTGTTAGATTTTCTGATTTTTTAAGAGAAGCCAGACTTTTCCCCTTACCTCATATTATTGTGACAAGTCAAGTAACTCTCTATACTAAGTGCTTGGAATTTGTGTCTGGCATATTGGCTAAGTTCTCAGTAAGTGTTCACTGCTATTATAGTAACAGTCCACAGATGTGGAAACCAAAGCCCCCAATGGGCTTTCCCAAGATCACAGTTAGTAGGAAATGTTACGGGACAGCCCAGGCTCCTGACCCTAGATCCACGATCTTCCTTTCTGGTTTCTCTTTCCTAACCCCACCCCAATCCTGAGTCACTGTCACTGTGTAGCCTGACACATTTTTTGTTTGTTTGTTTGTTTTTGAGAAAGAACCAATGGCCTCACCACTGTATCTTTCATGTATTATTTGCACTGATTTCTTACTTTCAGAGAAATTTTCTTCTCTTAATAAATAAAACCTTCCTTTAAGCTTGTTCCAGTAAAACAATCCACAGGGTTCTTTCCTCTCCTTTTAGGTTCATATAAAAGTAACAGCTTTAAAGCAGCTCCCACCCTGACTTATTAGCTCTGCAGGGCTGTCTTATATAAACTCAGACTTTTCCATTTAATCCAGGGGTTCACCTACTGTTTACCGAGAGCCCATTAAACCATTAAGAAAAGATGACTCCTTAGAGGGGCCAGGAAGACTTATGCACTTTGTTGGGAGCAAAGCTAATTTCCTTTCCCTCTGTGGAAACAAATGCCATTTACTTCCATTAAAACTTCCAGGAATTTTGCGTCCTGTCGTGGTCCAGTTTGGTTCCACAGAGCAGGCAGCAGGGGCTATTGGTTCCTCCTCAGCACCTGGCTTTTTGGTTCTCACAACTCCAAACGGGGCCTGGGGTTGGCCTCAGTTAGTTCTAAGTTCATGCTATCTCACTTTGCATTCCCTGCCACATTCTTTTCACTCACTGGTCAGTCGGTCTTAGGTCAAATGGGGTTATCCCCTGAACCCATGTTTTTGAACAGGAATTCTCTCTGTGGGTTGCTCTGTTGCCAGTCTCATACTTTGTCTTATGATGGCCACTATGACACTTTACCTAAAAACATTTGCCATAAATAAAATGATCGGCTGCCCTTTCCTGAGACCATGAATGAAGAACACTCCCCAAATAAACTGAAGACTGACTCCTAACAGGACCACTATCTGGCAGGCTCAGGAGGCACTGGCTGTTTTGGTGTTCAGTGTTACTATTTTTTCAGTCCTTCTCACCTGACAGTCATTTGCCAGGTCTATTTTTCTGAACTACTTCTTGGAAATATAATTAAATTTCAAAGGGAGACAGCTGCACTCTGAATTTGTCATCCATCAGGAAATGTTATTCTTGGATAATAAGAATTTCCATAATATATGGGAAACCCAACTCAGAGAAGGCTTGTAAACACATGGTTGATCAGATTAGGGTTTTTCTGAATTAGGAAGATAAGGAAGAAACCTAAGAGCCATCTAACATAAATTGCAACCTTGGAAATGGTGACACACTAGTGATAGATGCAGAAAGAAGAGTAAAAGTGTATAGAAAGGTTAGACAAAGGATTTCCCCTGAATCAGAGAAAACCAATTTCGGGTTTGCTCAGCTGCCACAAAGGTAGTGAGTTACTGAGTTTTGGGCATATCACCCTGGGTTTTAGATCATTTCTCCACTACATCAGAAAGTGCAGGCTCTGTGTAAGTTTTAATTAAAAAAAGGAGGGGAAATATCTATTACTATCCCTTGGCTCAGCTTCTACCCACAGTGAGTACACCTCTGGTTAGTAATTTGGTTTCCTTGGTACGCTGATGCTGGGAAGGACTATTTTGTTAATTAAATGAAATGTTTCTGAACCATCAAAGCTGAGCATAAGATTCTGGGTCTGACATGGTCTGTACCTATGAGCTTCTCCCTGCCAGAAACAACCACCTACAGGAAACTCAAAAAGCCCCCTTTTGCCTGGGCTCAGATATACTCAAAACCTGGTTAAAATGTGTAGCATCTTTTTTCATATCACCCCTTGTTCTCCCACCTTTCCAATGGTGTTCACTGTACAGTCTCCATATCACAGACTCAGAGGTTCTGTGGCTTGCCTGGGCTCTCCAGTGAGAGCTTATTGTAGCTGTGACCCCTAACTCTTATCAATGACTGACCCAAGTGAATCACAGCTGCCTCGTGGTTCTGGGTCTTTTGTTGGGCTACTCCTCCATTAACTTCCCTTTCTGGAGAAATGTTTTAAAAATTACTTTGCCACTAGAAGTGAGCCTCCTTGTTTCTACCATTTTTCTCTTTGAGTGCAGTTTTTCATGGTTTTTTCAGGATCTGTGTAAAGTAAATGATTATATTCTTTCAAAGTGAATTGGCATTTATTTTTCTAAGAAAAGAGAAAGACGTTCACAGAGTTGGACTTAAAGTGAAGCCTCCACCACGATGTATGTGCGGCAAGCTGCAAGGGTTTCCTACTCCTCTGACAGTTTCTCCAGGAGTAGGGACTAATGTGGGTCACTCACACTCTCCTTCTGCCTGGTCCCTGGGGCCTGGCCCTGGTGTGAGTGTGATGTGAGCCACAGGTGAGCTGCAGGTCTGGGTGGATCTTGGGGGTGACCGTAGAACAGCCAACTCAGCTGTTATCTCTATTGCTGGGTAAAGAGGCTGAACAGTAGGTTTGGGGCTACCCTGAGGGAGGTCTGAAATATTTCTGGAGAAGTTCTTTTTCCCTTCCATTTTTAAATTTTTTTGTTTTTATTAAATCATAACTGTGTACTTTGATGCATTTATGGGGTTCAGTGTACTGATTTGATATACAATGTGAAATGCTTACATTGAACTGATTAACACATCCATCACAATTATATTCTTTTCTTAATAGTTCTGAAATGTACCATTAAGACTAAAATCTTTGTAGTCAAGTTTTAAGTTCAAATGGGTAAATAACTACACACACACACATCTAATAATGATGAATATTAATTACTATCAATAAAATAGATAATATTTTACACCCTTTATATAGGGCCTAATATAAGTGAAGATATCTACTCAAATCTTTGGATTTCCACATTACTAATATTCTATCAAGTCAACTGTAAAAAATATACAGGTTCCTGCACATAACTTTTTATAAGCCATTTTTTTCCAGGTAGTTTTCTCCATAGGAAGACCAACCATAATGCAAACTTGACCATTCCTTTTAAGTCTAGAGGAGAAAAAATGAGCTGATGAACAAGAATTCCACAAATTTAATGACAGATGTACAAAGGAAAACAAAGAATGTGAACCGAGTAAAATATTTTTCTGGCAAGTCATGATGTGATTTGTAGAGAATTGGGGGACTTCCCAGTTTTCTTAGCTCAGAGACAACCTACCCATATATGAATTTTTGACTGGCTAGAGCCGGGATGAGGAAACTGCAGCCTTCTAAGTCCTTAAGTGCAGAGTTTGATGAAATCCAAATTTTACAGAACAGATCCTTTTAATTTTATTAATATACTTTTGTTTGTCTTTTCTATTGCTATTTTTTTCAATGAATGTATTTAAAATACCAAAGAATAAAATAAACTTCAATGAAATAATCCTCCTAGACTGACTGGTACAATTAGAACATTAGTTAGCCATAGGGGCTAAACTGACGGCTGCTATGTTCATGATTTAATTCTAACTTCCTTGGCCTGACTGGAGTCACTACTGCAGGAGGCTGGATGGCGAGCATTTATGGGGGTCAAGTATGCCAGCCTGTTATCAGCCTTTGACAACAGTGCACTTTGGTTCGGTTTGAAGTGGAATTTATGAAAAGTTCCACAGCTTGACAGTATTGTTTGAGTCTATCTGCTTAAGAGCCCATCATGTCAAAGACGATCAAGAGAATGCTAAGGAAGAAAACAGATTTTTAAATTAGGATTGGGAAATGCAATATTACCTTATTTCTGCTAAAGATAATTTGCTTGCTTTGTGATACTGCAATATCAACATTAAAGAAATTCAATGCTTATCAGCATTATAACATTCATAAGGACCACAAATACTTCAATTAGAGGGAGAGGAATGAAAGGTTGTATTGCAGAAATTAAAAGATGAAAAGCAAAAGCAAATTCTTTCAGGCAACAATAAAACCTGGAAATAATGCCACTAAAGCAACTTATAAAGTAGCTTATATACTCAGGAAAAAGGGGCACCATTCAATGACATTGTCAAGTGTGAAATGCTTAGATCCTGATAGTATTTCAAAGTACAAACAGCTGCCTCTTTCAAGGAGAACCATAACTGATCAGCAGTTAGAATTAGCCTTCAACTTAACAGAACTTTGTGCACTACTTCAAAAAGAAAAAATATATTTTCAGTCACTCTGGATGCATCAATTAATAGTATGGACTCAGGTTTTATACTTCATTGGGGTCATAACAGAAGATTTTCTTGGGTAGAGTTAACTTTGGAAGAGTTACTCCCTCTAGGCACTCTGGGAAATAGGTATCTGCAAAAATTTTTGAGATAAGTGTTGTGAAGTGGGACTGAATTTTTAAAATAAATTTGGTTAATTTAGTAAGTGTGTATACAGGGAGTGCACCTTCATTGACATGAAAACATGAAGGGTTTATTGTACAGAAAAAAAAGTATTAACAGATACAGATGCTCTCATTTCTTTTCATTATATCTTGCATCAGCAAGCTACTTTTTTTAAGTGGCACTTTGCAAATTATAAATATTGTTAACAAATGTAAGAGAGAATTGTCAATTTTATAACATGCTAAACTGAAGCATGAGGTGTTCAGTGTGGATTTGCCCTATCCTTCTAAAGTGTGTTGGCTATTGCAGAGACAAGTGTTCACCAAAAATTTATTTCTGCATGAACAGATAGTTAAATTTTATGAAGAACAGAATCAGCAATGTGAATTATTAAAAGAATATTTCTAAATGAATGCAGCATTTTTGCATGGTATGTCAAATCAAAATGACTCGAGTATTTCTTTACAAGGTAAAACTAAGTCTATATATGGTATGTGGCAAAAGTCTAAGCATTTTGAAAAATGCTATCCTTTTCAAAATACTTTTTCAAAAGAAAATTTGGGGTGAACATTTTCCTCAGTTAGTAAAGGTCACTGGTGAGCAGGATGATATATACGAATTACTTGAAGAATACACAGCTGTTGTAGACCTATAAAGAAAGGTTCACTGACTTTAAGAATCATGATGTCACACTCAAATTAGCATGTTAGCCTTACTTTGTTAATATCACCAAGGCATCTAAAGAACTATAGATGGAATTGATTGAGCTCTTAATAGATGACATTTTAAAGTCATTGTTTGATGCTAAGAAAGATCCAATTGAAACATGGAAAAATGCAGTAAAATACCCATGCCTTTGGCAACATGTCTGAAAAATGCTTTCTTGCTTTTCAGCCACTTATTGCTGTGAATCTACATTCTCTTACCTAACCCAAATCAAGAAACCCTAAAGTCAGAAATGACTGACACCCATCTAGAGGATCAACTGTAACTGTGGACCTTCATGCTGCAACCGAATAGTCAAATGCTTTCCAATGCAACGTAGACACAAGGTCATTAAAAGGTTAGTTACCTTTAAAATTAACTAAAAGTTTTCATTTTTTGAAATTTATTAAGTACATAGTAGTTAGATTTTACAAAATAATGTACATTTTTTAGTATATTTAATTGAAAGTTCTTGAATGTGAACTTTCTTGATTACATCTAAATTAACGTGGCTTTCCAACATGAAAAGGTTTCCACCTCTGGTCTGGAGAACTCATTAGGGAGGTGAAGGGCTGGAGAGGTCTATTACAATGGTCTAGATGCCAGAGGACAATAGAGAGGGGGCAGTGAAGATGAAAACAAAGCACACCACCAGACTTGGCAGAGAAATGATCAGATTTTTGGTGTTTTATGAAGAGTAAAGTTTAAAAGTTCATGGAATTCTGCTTTAAACTTTATTAGTTATATATATATTTTTCCATATGGAAGCCCTGCCTGTCTGTCACAGCCTCATGCCAATGACATGGCATTGATTTGCAGAGAATGGGAAATGGCAGTATCTGTAGAACTCCGAAGATCTGCAAAGCAATGACTTCTCAATACTTGTGAGAGACACACCCAGCTGTGTCTCTGCTGCCAAGGAAGCAGAGGCGGTCTCACTGGAGACAGCTTTCAGTATCTCTTATGCCACATAGAACACAGGTGTTAAGTAGGCAGAGAAAAGTTATGCCCACAAGGAATTGCAGGGCTTTGCTATCTATGTCTCAGCAATCTGGGAATTGTTCATTCATTCATTCATTCATTCAGCACATACTACTAAATGTCTACAGTGTATCAGGCACCATGCTCAGTTCTGGAACTTCAGTGGTGAGCAAAACTCCAGGCATTGTCATAGCCTTGGAGGTATTTACAGAATCTAGAGGGAGAAACAGATGTCGATCAATCCCATAAGCGGATGAAAAATTGCAACTGGAAAAAGTGCTATGAAATAAAGACCCACAATGCTCTGAGACCAAAGGTTGGAGGATTTGGCCCAATTAGGAGGTTTTTGAAAGCTTCTGGAAGAAATGAATCTTATATTACAATTTGAAGGGGTGAAAGAAGGTAAGTAAGCAAAGATGTGGAGAAGAGGGTTCTAGGTGAGAGAACAACACGTGCAAATGCCTTGTGGCTACAGAAGCTGTCACGGCTGGATCAAAAAGGGCCAGGTGGAGAGGAGATGGGTCAAGGCCTGAGAAGCCAGGGCCAGACCACACTGGGCCTGTGAACCACATCAGGGGTTTTCTTTATCTTTGCTTATTATGTTTAAAATTTAATCACATCCTATTGTCTCCACTATATTATTTTTAACATTACTTCCTACTCTATTTATGACAAGTATTATTCATTTTTAATAGCTAGTAGTGACATACAAAATTTTAAAAAATATATTTAAGATTAAAAATTAACTCAATGTAAATAAAAATAGTAAGTTAGTAGCCATATGGATGGAAGGCAGAACTGGCAAAAATTGTAAACCTGGCACAGAGATACAATGGAATGAGTGTGGGTGCTGGGGGAAGTGGGTCTGGCAGTGGACCAGAGGTGCTGTGGTCTTGGTGCTGAGTATCAGTTTTCTTGCCTGTAAAATGGGGATGGTAGTATCTGCTTTAGTGGGTGGTTGTGATGAGTAATAAAATTTTGTAGACAGTTCTAATAGTGCTTAGCACATCATACACAATCAGTGAATGTGTGTGCTTCTAGAGAAAATAATTTTTCAGAAACATTGAGGAAAATGCATGTGGTATTGGCAGGGGGAGGTTGAGGTTGGTTTGACTATTTAAAAATTCTTGGTAAGAAGTGATACATATTTAATATAGGAAGGTGGCAAGAAGAGGAAGGTCCATGGAGGAAGTTAACTTGAGTTGATGCCTTTAAAGGATGGCTTCTCTGCTGATTGATCAAAAGGTAGAGAGAAAAAGCACCCACTGCAAGTAGAAGTCAGAGAGTAAGAAAAGTGCAGAAGTGAAAACTCATAAGCATGTTTGGGGGAGTGGAGAAGATTCAATTTTGGTCACAGTGAGACATAGGTTTACAAAGGGAGGTGAGCTTAGGGCCATATTCTGTAGTTTTACTGGCAGGGCAGAGAGTTGTGATCAAAACAAGAGAAAAAACCAGCACTAACAGTGGTAATGGCTTATATCTGTTGATTACTTATGATGTGTCAGGCAATGTTCTAAAGGCTTTTAAATATTGACTCTTCCTGCTTCTGTCAAACTCATCACTGCTGACAAGGTATTGTTTTCTATAATTCATAGATGAGCAAACTCAAGAAGAGGGGGTTAAGCAGCTTGTTCAGGTTGTGTGACTTATCCAAAGCTAATAGTTAATATTGATTAATAGACTTTATCCAAAGTCTTCTGAGATGCTACGGCATTGGGGGCGGGGAGCGATGGTGGGGGAAGAGGAGCTGCAGGCAGGCGGACCAATGCAGAAACCATGGCAACATTCCAGTCAAATTGCTAGAGCTGGATGAGGCTTGTACAAGTCAAAAACCCACTCTTCTTTTCTTCTTGTTTTGAGTGATCATGACCTACTCAGCAACAATCGTTTCTTGTATGTTTTCTTTTGGACAGGATTCTCCAAATCCGCTGTAAGAGGTCTGATTAAGAGGGTCCTCAGAGAAGTTTTCTAGAGGTTTGGTTCTCACTGTGAGTTAGAAACCACTTCTCTTAAATAATACACATTCCGAGCAGTATTGTATATTGAAATATTTTCCCCATCATTTCTAGTTCTACATGTAATAATAAATTACCTTCTGAGGAGGAAGGCTCTTGTTAAGTAAAAGGCCTGTTAATATTTTCAGAATCTGTATGGATTAAAAGTGAACTGGGCTTTGCTAGAGCAAATGGAGAAAGCTGAATTGCTTAGTATGAAGGACAAGAAGAATTAGGGACTTTGGGTGCAAGTCATGGAGAGAGGGGAAGGGAGAAGGAGAGCCTTGGGGCTATGGAGTGAGTGACCAAAGAACTGAAGATCAGTAGTGTGCAATGTTGGCTTTGAAATGGTTTGTATTTTTGAAATGCAAGTATACAGTAAAATCTGCTTTATTCACTTGGTTTTTTCCTCTCTAAGTACACTGCACATTTTTTAAGTGTGTGAAAACTGAGAAAAAATCCTTATAAATATGGGAACTTGATTTTTGACAGTATATATATTTCTGTTCTTTGATTTTCAATATTTCTGTCTTATATTTTAATTGTGTCTCCTAATGGGCATATAGCTGGATTTTAGTTGTCAATCCAATATATATATTAATAAAAACATTCTTTAAAACTGGAGAGTCCAGTCTATTTAACTTTATAGTGATTACTGATATATTAATATATATCTATAGTATTTTATTATGTTTTCTTTCTATACTATATTTTCTGTTATAATTTTTTCAAACAATCTCCACTTTTTTTCTTTTTAAAAAATTGTGGTAAGGGGCGGTGCCTGTGGCTCAAAGGAGTAGGGCGCCGGACCCATTTACCAGAGATGGCGAGTTCAAACCTGGCCCTGGCCAAAAACCGCAAAAAAAAAAAAAAAAAAAAAAAAAAAAATTGTGGTAAATACACCTAACATAAATTTTACCATCTTAACCATTTTTAACATTCAATACTGTTAAGTACTTTCACATGGTTGTGAGACCAATTTCCAGAAATTTCCTGTTACTATGTATCTACCCAGAAGAAAAAAAGTTATTTTACTATAATGATTTTTTGCACTAGAATGTTCATTGCAACTCAGTTCACAATTGCCAAGACATGGAATCACCCCAAATGCCTATCAAAACATGAATGAGTTAATAAACTGTGCTATATGTATATCATGGAATACTATTCAGCCATAAAAAGATGGAGACTTTTTTGTTAATGAAGTCATTTGTACATAGATCATACATACATTTGTGCCATTATGTGTTTCAATGTGTTGATTATCTGTACAAATTGGAGTGCTTACATGTTACTAATCAACGTAGCTTTCACCTCATTTACCCAATTACAGCATTAAGACATTTGTGTTCTACACCTGATAGATCCAACTTGTTCTTGCATTATGTTCCATAGGTGTGGTCCCCCTATTAACCCTCCCTCTATCAACCCACCCAAAGATGGAGACTTTATATCTTTTGCATTTACCTGGATGGAGTTGAAGAACATTCTTATCAGTAAAATATAAAAAGAATGGAACAGTAAGTATCCGACGCATGCAATACTAACATGAAATCAATAGATAAGCAACTACACCCCCACTAGAGAGAAAAACACAATTAAATTCAAGTGGAAGGGAAGGGAAAGGAGGGAAAGGGAAGATAGGAGGAGGGTGGGGGATTGGTAAACTCTCACCTAATGGGTACGATGTAAAGGTATACAGTATACCCCTTGGATGAAGGGCTCAACTATGACTTGAACTTTACCTATCAAATGTTAATGATGTAACCTAATAATTTGTACCTTCATATTAATATGAAATAAAATAAATATAATAAGAAAGAACTTTTAAAATGTTCTCATTTTTCACTTTTGATATTTTGTCCAGTATTTTAGTTTCAATAACAAAAATTGTTCAGGTCATCCAACTCTTAATATAGGTAGACATGTACTCTGGGCTTTTTTAAAGCACCACAGTTTCTCAGCCTAAAAATCATTATCTCATATTCCTTTCTTTGTTAGAATTTCTATTTTGTTATATGTTTATGTATATGTATACATATGTATGTAACATACAGACATCACATATATGTGGTGTTGGTGTTAACTTCTGACTGTAAGAAGAGATTGTGATCTTACACCCTTCCATCTTTGAAGGGTCAGGAGAAAACTACTAAATGCAGAA